>JASSUY010021325.1:0-12094 GCA_032466535.1 Forpus xanthops | reverse complement strand
TTTCTCTGTGTAGCCCTCAATTAAAACTTTAATCTAAAAACATTTGTCCTTACGCATTCATAACCATCCAGCCAATTATCACTAGTTCCAGCCTTCACCCAAAGTCCTTTCCAGGCACTATTATAGAGTAGCAATTCTCAATTGCTAAATCTATGCAGAGTATATCATAAGGAATCAGCAAGTTTGCTGATGACATGAAGCTGTGTGGCTTGGTTGACATGTTGGAGGAAGGAATGCCATTCAGAGGGACCTCCACACTCTTGTGAGGTGGGTTGATGCCAACCTCATGAAGTTTAACCATGCCAAGTGCAAGGTCCTACACCTGGGTTGGAGCAATCCTAGGCACAGCTACAGGCTCAGCAGAGATGAGATTCAGAGCAGCCCTGAGGAGAAGGACTTGAGGGTGTTGGTGGATGAGGAAATGAACATGAGCCGGCAGTGTGCACTTGCAGCCCAGAAAGCCAACCGTATCCTGGGCTGCATCAAAAGGACTGCCCCTCTACTCTGCTCTCCTGCGACCTCACTTGGAGTATTGTGCGCAGTTCTGGTGTCCTCAACATAAAAAGGGCATGGAACTGTTGGAACAAGTTCAGAGAAGAGCCACGAGGATGATCAGGGGACTGGAGCACCTCCCGTGTGAAGATAGGATGATAGAGTTGAGCCTGTTCAGCCTGGAGAAGAGCCCCCTTCCAATATCTGAAGGGGACCTATAGGGATGCTGGGGAGGGTCTCAACATGAGGGACTGTAGTGATAGGACAAGGGGTAATAGATTCAAACTTAAGTTGGGGAAGTTTAGATTAAGTATGAGGAAGAAATACTTTACTGTAAGGGCGGTGAGGCACTGTAATCAGTTGCCCAGGGAAGTTGTGATTGCTCCATCGCTGGCAGTGTTCAAGGCCAGGTTGGACATAGCCTTGGGTGACATGGTTTAGTGGAAGGTGTCCTTACCCATGGCAGGGGTGTTGGAACTAGATGATCTTATTGTCCTTTCCAACCCTAACTATTCTATGATACTATGATTCTATGAATACTAACCAGATAAAGAGAAAAATAATAGCACTGAGATGGAAAAACAAGAGAGAAACATATATAAATACATGAATGGCAAATAATATATATTTATCTATTTCTTGTAATATTTCATTATCAAAATTCTCATGTTCTGTTGTGAAATATTCTTTTTTTTTTTTTTTCCCCTCTTACCAATTCAGCAAAATCCACTCATGGTTCAGGGCTTCTGAACAGGGCAATCTCAAAATCCCGGAAGATTTTTAAGCAAGCAAACACTCAGCCCCTTGGCTCTGCATGCGTCTTTTGCAGGTTTGCCAAAGATCCACATGGAATAATATGAAAAGGCTTCTTTGCATCACCTTACATGACAAAGCCTCCTGGTAGCAGGGCAGCCTAGCAACTAACATGCAGAAAAGAGCTCTTGCCATTATGTGGAAGCTCAAAAGCTCCTCTTCTTTTCTCTTTCAGTTCTATTCTGTACATGCTCTTTTTATACTCCAGCAACTTCATGAATTACCTTAAAGGAAATTAATACACCAGTTTTCACTGTGTCTCTGTTTTCCTTCATTTGATAATAGTGGGGACCAAACTTCTTTTTTCATTCTTGGGATGTTTAGATATCTGAATATCCCTATCAGGCAAAAAGTTCCATAGCCATTCTTCCTTCTATTTCTTAACAAAAAGAGGTACAGTGCTCCCTACCCTCCAGTATGTATGTTTTTGTGCACATATAATTACATATTCCAAGTATAGAATTTATAAACTCAATGAATTGAATTGAAAGAAGAAAAAGTATGAGCAATCAGGAATAAATAGTGTCAACAGAAAGAATGACTGAAAAATCTGTAAGGCTGAGCTTGAAACTGAGATTTGATTTCAATAAACTCTAGAGTCAAGGATAAATTTTTTCTTCTGGCAAACACAGGAATAGAATACAGAGCTATTTTTTTTTCCTACCATCTTTCTTTGAGTAGCTATTATTTTTGCTATTTGGAGGAAATATGAGTAGTCTTTCTTATCTTGATTCCATACAGTGATTAAATATCTGTAGGAAAATATTCACTTTAACCAGAAAGCTCATGTCCTTGAAAGGCATAAAAGTGTGCTAATGGTGCTGTATCCCAGGCATCACCCCTTCAGTCCCTAGTGCAAAAAGAAATGACATATTGCTGGACTGCAACTGTGTGATCCTGTTCAATACATCCTTTCTAGAATCAACTTAAAAGGGTGAAGTATAATCTTATTCTGTTTTGGTGTATAGAAACTTTCTAGATATAAGCCTGAACTGCTAATTAATAAAAGCATATTGAAATCTTAGGCTGAAAAGCCACCCTTTGATTTTGTTACTAAATGCTATGAGTTTGACTGACAGCATACTGGGAAGCAGGAAGACATAATGAAGTGTTTATAGTCTGTTGTGTTGTCTTCAAAAATTATAAAGGACTCTTATTGTGTGTTTGTAAGTGGGAGTTCAATTCAATGCAACTGTCTTGCATGTATTATCAGAGCCAAGGAATTTTTATTGTTAATGAAAGTGAAGAATCACAAAAGTGTGGCCCAGGATTTTTTTTGAGGTGCAAAATATTCCCATATCCCTTAATTGTTTTAATTCAAGTTCAATGAGGAAATAAATTATAGCTGGTTTCCTGAGATGAGACAGGGGAGTTAACATTGCAGTATTCATTCCACCTTCATTCAAAAAAAAAAATACAGCAACAGAATCTGTTAATGAATTTGCAATATACTAACAACACAAAGCTTCCATTTGCATTTCCCCTTATGACTGTTTCTAATTCATATTAAAGGTCATTAAGAAGGCCAGTGATTTTCAAATACATATTAATGCTTATTGCTGTTAATTAGTTAAGTAAAACTAATAATGGTTTTCTTGTTCTTTTTTTGCATGAGATTCTGAACAGCAGTGCCTCTTTCAGTGCTGGGGTGTCTGCTGAATTGCTTAGAATCATTTTGATTTTTATACCTGAAATGGTAGGATGATAACAGATACAACCTCCTGTTTTCTGGATGAAGAACTAGCCCTTCTTATGTCATCAAATAAATCAGTTAAATCATGTAAAGCTGCTCTGGAGCTAGATGATTTTAAGGTCCTTTCCTCCCTAACCATTGTATAATTCTATGATTCTAACAATGTGGTGGTTTTACCCTAGGTAGAGGCAGGCAAAATCTATTCCTCAAGCCAGAAATACCAATTTCAGATAGAAGAAAATAGTCCAGGTGGGAAGAACATATGTTCTTTCTAGTCTTCTAGACAGAAGACTACATTAGGGCTGGGAAAATGGAGAAAGATCTGTTTGGCATAGAGGAAATAGAGGGATCTGGAAAATACATATATATATATATATATATAGTATATCCCCTGAGACAGGATATCAGGATTTCCAGATGAATACTCTAGCTAGCACCCTGCAATGGTGCTAATTTTTAACTCAGCCTGGTGAACATATCAGTGATAAACCCACTCAATCTGTGTATATTGCATGGGCTTTTTGAAAGACAGTACTGGTCTGACTGAAGTCTCCAAAGCACAGGGAAAAAATAATATGTGACTGAACTGTGTTCTGGTCTAGAACAGATGCATCTCATCAGCATTTTCTATAGCTCAGTTAGGCAATTTTTCAATCTATTCAATTCTGTGAATGTTTTTCTTTGATACAGATGGTTTTGTTTGCATTCCCTTGTTCTTTTTAGGAACTTGACCATCGAAATTAAAGCAGAAGATTTCATTTGGTAACAAGAGTGCCACAATGTCTGCTACTGAAACATTTAGCAGTGTGACACTGGTTCCTTTGTCGAAATTCTCTTAATTTATGACTTCACTTAGTTTCCCTCTGTTACAAAGAGCAATTGAGACATTATGAAAATGAAGAGAATGTGGAAACAGTAGCTCAAAAGAAATAAAATACCTTGATCTAGATGTGCTGTGTTTCCCTATTGTGGCATGAGTGAAGGTTAAAAAGAACCCTCTGCACAGCCTCATGCTTAAATTGATTTTTTTTTTGTGTCAATTATGCCTCATTTTCAGTTTATTTAAAGTAAGCAACTTTAAAAATAAAGATGCTGTCTTGCAGTTCAAACCTACCAAGTACAGACTGTTGTCTAAGGATTGCTGACTTCAAAGGGAGCAGATATCCCTCAGCTTCACACTGATTCTCAGGTTCCTGTGTGAAAATTTTTAAAGCTGTCTAAGACCCTAACTCTCATGAGGACAATTAAACCTAAGTAACTTCAGGTATCTGGACTTTAGGAGAAAACCTAGTTCCAGCTTATATTAACTAAGAAGACTGATCCTCTCCTTGAGAAAAAAAAAGAGAAATCACATTTCTCTTTCAGTGATTTAACGTATATACTGAAGCCTGGCTTTTCACTAACCACTATAAAATAGACTTCTGTGATTTTAAGAAAACACAGCTGGACTGTATCTTCATAGGTTTTGTTACTGTCTCTGACAGAGATGAACTTTAATGGTGAAAGTAATGCATAACAGCATTGAAATGTAACTCAAATAACTTTCTTATCAAATGTAACAGAAAACAGTGGAACTGAGAACAATGAAATTGCAATCTTCAGCATCCTTGAGTTTTCAAGTACAGGTGTTGTTAGACACAACTGATGTACAAATAATTCAATGTGAATTATTGTATAGTATGCAATTGTAAAAGATGTAACCCATTCAAGTCAATGAAGTTCCATCTGGAGGGAATTTTACTAATTCTATGTATGATCTGAGTTTTCTAAAATTTTTATTATTTGTTTTTACATAACTTCTAACATTATTACACTTCCTGCCTGAGGGTTATAACTGGGTTGAATGCTCTTTTTCCTTTGAAAAGAAGTAACACAATAGATGATCGCTCTATTCCATTATTAGTCTTCCTTTTGCAAATGATCTTAACTTACAAAATTTACTTCATTAGATATTTTAATGATAGATCTTTTGAGTATAGTGCAACAAAAGAAAACCAATAACTTTTATTTAATCTACTGGAATATTTTCTGTTCAGGGAGGAACAGCCAAAGGAAGCAAAATATTATTTTTAGTACAAAAATTTCATATAAATTTGCTCTCTTTTTCCAAAATGGAAATTCCCTCAAGAGAAAGAAAAATCAAACCAACCCACAATCTGACAAAAAATTTATGCTTATATCTATTGCAGTGGCTTGTCTTGTGCTGTTAAACAAGCCTGAGTCAGCCAGAGGAAAGACTCCCCCTGTCAACAATCATATTTCAATCAGATCTCAGTTGAATAATATGATATTGAGATCCCCAACCTCTAGTTTTATACACACTTTATGTGTAGACTGTTACAGAAAAGGAAGGTCATAATTGAAAAATTATTCAACTCCAAGCAGGATTTAATTAGTTAGCAGGTGCAGAGGGCTATCTGATATCTTACCACTTTTTATTCTCTTTAAACAGACCTTCAGGAACTGGATAAATTAAGAATTGTAATGGATATAGCACAAGAGCAAATAATGCTCATTTCATATTTCAAAGGAAATAGGATTTAGCTCTTTTTTAAATATCAAATGCAAAATGTATGCTATTGCTAGACATGAAAATAAAATCTTTTATTTACTGATCCCTGCTGATGTTTAGAACATGGGACAAAATTTAACAAAGCTAGAGCAGAAGGAAAACAAAGCATAATCTAATTTTCTGGCCAAATTAATTTCCTATGATGTTTTACTTCTTTGCCATATTTACTTTCCAGGAGACAACTTGGGAAACCCACATAGAAGGTAGGCAGCCCAGGAATATGGCTGCTTCTTACACCTGTTTGTTTCTTTGGACAAGGAAATTGCCTCAAAAATATATTACATCTTACCTCAGCAGTTCCAGTTACACACTGACCTGTGCATAATGTAAAGGCTTCAACTGTACTGCAAATACTACTATGGATAAGTATGTACATAACATTGGCAGGTCTGGACTTAAAACTTTTCTAGCTACCAACATGAAGAACTAATTACAGCTTGAAGATACTATTTTGTTTCTAATATATCTTATTTCTAAGTGAAAAACTATTCATGCAATGAAACAGTGCAGAGAACAAGTGGATATAACCAAAACATTCCTTGCTTTAAGTTGGAAAGACAAGTTTACAAAACCATTACTTTTTTGAAAAGAAATCCTTGAAATAGATTCTTGCCTTTAGAGTTATTTCTAGCACACACTAAAAGGAAGCCCACCTCAGAATGCCACTCTAGTGCAATGAGCCTGCTGCAATAGACAATGGCATATTAACTGTCCTAAATGCAAGGCAATATAATACCTGGAACTATAGTTTACGACGCAGTAATTAGATAGATTAGAAATGTTCATGATATGTTCGGCTAGCTGACATTTAAAGTGATATTTCATTAATTATGACAAGGCTGACTTTCCCATGACTGTTTGTTTGCTTGCTTTTTTTTCCAGGCTCTGGGTATGAATGGAAAAAAATAGAAGATAGATGATCTAGGACAACCTAGTTTCCTGGCTATTTGAAATGAAAAATGCATGTAGCTATATCTAATCTGCAGGGAAATTCTTTTTTTTTTTTTTTTTCTTTTTTTATAGAGTATGAAGCTGCCATGTATAATCAGCATCTGAATCAGTGGCTATTCTTTCTTTGTAAATGTAGAATGACTTTGAAATACAACCTCCTCATATTCCCCTATTTCTCTGCCCTGGGCAAGCACTTATGGTTCAATGGGAACTGTGGCAAGAGGTACTCTGGGTACAGATCAGCTAGTTTTTTGGCTGTCTAAGGCAGCATACTTGTCTTCTTTCACAGTGCTGAATTTAAGCTATCCCTGGCTCATTATGTTTCCTAAGGCATTTTTTCACTGAGCGCCTGGTTCTATGAAGTGTTAAATGCACATGACTCGGCTGAAGATCAGTGATGGTAACAGTGGTAAAGCACCTTATTGTGCTGTTTCCATGCAGATCTTTGAAATCTGGTGAATTTTTATTCAGTGAAAGAGCTAAGGAGTCATGGGCATTACTTTATTTGGAATATGACCAGGCATAAACTTGTATGTATAAAAAAGTTCAGAAAACCTGGCTGCTTAATAACTAACAAACAAGGCTGCAATTCAGGGGCTAAATCCATTTCATCATTTAATGTGCCAACACTTGAAGTTTTAAGCAGTTATAAAACAATGAAGAAAGTGGGGTTTACTGGCGAATAAGAGATGCAACTTAGGAAGAATCTTTTAGAAATAGGTTTTGATTTTAGCTAATTACTGACCAGTTCTTGCAAGCAGAGAGACTTGATAGAGAAGCTTAGGTTCATTATAGTGTGAAAGAACCTGCAATCAGATTCTTCCTAGATACTTCCCAAGCAGTTATGTCCTGGATTATATAAGGAGTAATTGGCCCTATCTTTTCCACTCTGATTTTCTACCTGACATGACTAGTACCAGAAAGGTGTCCATTAGAGGTTGAAGATTTGCAAAGGAAATAGAGTGGAAGTAATCAGGCATTATAGAGCTACTTTTCAACAAGAGAACCTGAATTTCAGGGGGTATACTTATGTGTACATATTATATAGTATAAAAGAAAATCATACAGCCAGGATTAAATGGTTGAGCTTCACAGTTACAAAATATCTCATGTGATACTGTAACATGTTCTTCTATTGGTCAATCTAAATGATGGAAAGAGCACCAAAATCCCCTTATCTTCCCTGTCTGCTAGTGTCTTCTTCCCATACATTATGGCTTATCATCTTCAGTTTTTATTCTAGACTGCTATAGACACCAAATAAGTATTTTGAAACATTATATAGACAATAAGTGTGTGTACAAGTAGAAGTTGATGAGAAAGAGAGAATTCAGTCTGAATTCTTGTTTGAGATCTTTGATCACATCTACATTCGAGACAAGGGATAAAAATAGGAACAGCCATCCTCCTCTTAGCCCAAAGTTATACCACTTCATAAACAGACTGCATAAGAGAGTCTATTTACTGAAATTATTAATGCTGTGATTGCAAACTGTGTAAGGTTAAGCCCATCAACAAAGGTGGTAGAATCTCTGGGATAGCATAGTTAAGAGGGGGGGAAAAAAAACCCTGTGCAATGGCATCTCCAGCCAGAAGAGAGATATGAGAATATATGAAAGAAAAGTCTCTGCAGACACCAGGGTCAATGAAGAAGGAGAGGAGGAGAGGCTCTGGGTACCACAGCAGACATCCCCCTGCAGCATGTGGTGCAGACCATGGTGAGGCAGCCTGTACTCCTGCAGCTCGTGGAGGTCCGTGGCACAGAAGATCACCTGTAGCCCATGGAAGTCCCCACACTGGAACAGGGGGATGCCTGAAGGAGTCTGCTACCTGTGAGAAACCCTCACTGGAGCAGGCTCCTGGCAGGAGCTGTGGCCCCGTAGAGAGAAGAGTCCAAGCTGGAGAAGGCTTGCTACAGGACTTGTCACCCCACAGGGACTCACACCGGAGCAACCTGTTCCTGAAAGTTGCACCCTGTGGAAGGGACTCATGCTGCAGTAGTTTGTGAAGAACTGCAGCCTGTGGGAAGGACTCACATTGAAGAAGTTGGTGGAGAGCTGTCTCCTGTAAGTAGGACCCCATGCTGGAAGAGAGGAAGAGTGTGAGAAGTCCTCTCCCTGAGGAGAAAGGAGCAGCAAATACAACATGTGATGAACTGACCACAATCCTTATTCTCCATCCCCTATGCTGTTCAAGGTGGGGGGAAACAGAGAATTGAAGAGTAAAGTTGAGCCCAGGAAGAAAGGAGCAGTGAGAAGAAGATATTTTAAGGTTTGTTTTAATTCCTCAATGTCCTACTCTGATTTGATTGTTAATACATTATACTAATTTCCCCAAGTCTTCCACCAGTGACAGTAATTAGTGAGTGACTTCTCTCTGTCCTTGTCCTTCTCTTAATCCATGAGGCTTTCATTTTACTTTCTGTCTTCTGTCTAGGTGAGGAGAGGAGTGATAAAGTGGGTTTGGTGGGCATCAGGTGTCCAGTCAGGATCAACCTATCACACCAATACAAACCTTAATTATTAAAATTAAGGCAAAGTTTGCCCAAGGCAACTTTACAGCCAATTTGCTTTATGACACAAAACAGCAGAAGTTATTTTCTCTTTAAACAAAGGTATCTGCAAACTGAAGTTGCTCATAACTTCATGAAAAATTTCCTCTGCCAAAAGAATCCCCCAGTTTAATTCAGAACTTCTGCTGTGTTCATAACTTTGGTCACTCCTAATCACTTACCTTGGCTGTGGCAATATTCCAGCTGCAGGTCTGGCCCTGTCATGTAGATATTATCAGTGATACTGACCTACATTGTCCTGACAAGCCATCTAATTTTCTCAAAGAACAAAGCAGGTTCACAGGAGCAGCACCAATTAAATGTACTCAAGACAGTAAAAAACAAAAAGCAGTAAAACTCACAGTGAATATCCAGGAAACTAATGGTCATATTAGCACTGGGAGAGGTGGTTAGGGGCTCTGGAGCTCAGATTGTCTTTTTGTCAGTTCTCCAGGATACAGGGGAGGAACTCAAAAAGACTAGGAGGATTGGCCAGGTTAATAAATGGTTAGAAGAGTGGTGCTATAGTCAGGGGTTTGGGTACCTAGAACACAGGACTCAATTTAGTAGGCCAAGTCTGCTGGGGACTGGTGGAGCTGGTATGACAAAGAAGGGAAGAGTGGATTTGGTAGGAGGCTTGCCAGACTGGTCAAGGAAGTTTTAAACTAGATGTGTTGGGGAGGAGGCCATCATTCCATCCCAACACACCCAATCACATGCCAGCACCTATAGTAAATGTTTGGAGCAGTGTAGAGATATTCCAGCTGCTCCAGCCAATGAGTTGGCTTCAACTGGAGCTCGGCTCAAATGCCTCTGTACAAATGACCAGAGCATGAGGAACAAACAATGGAAATTGGAGATGTGTACACTTCTATGAGGGTATGATGTAATAGGTATAACAGAGACATGGTGGGATGGCTCCTGTAACTGGTGTGTTGCAATGGAAGGTTACAGTCTCTTTAGGAAAGGCAGGCCCGGTAGGCAGGGAGGGGGAGTTGATGTTTATGTTAGGGATAGGCTGAAGAGTATGGAACTCTGCCTGGGGACAGGTGAGCAATTGACAGAAATTTGTGGGTAGGGTTAAAGGGAGAGCAGCGATGGGAGAAATTACTGTGGGGATCTGTTATAAACCGCCTGACCAAGAGGACACAGTGGATGAAGCACCTTACAGACAGATAGGAATAGCCTCATGCTTGCAGGGCCTTGTTGTCATGAGGGACTTCAACCACTCTGATATCTGTTGGAGGGACAGTACGGCCCGGCACAAGCAATCCAGGAAGTTCCTCGATTGTGTGGAAGACAACTTCATTTTGCAATAGAGGAGCTGACGAGGAGAGGTGCCATGCCTGACCTCATCCTCTCCAACAGGGAAGGGCTGGCTGGAAATGTCATGCTGCAGGGTAGCCTTGATTGCAGTGATCATGAGATGGTCGAATTCAAGATCCTCAGGACAGTGAGAAGGGCGTGCAGCAAGCTCATTGCCCTGGACTTCAAGAGAGCAGACTTTGGCCTCTTCAGGAACCTGCTCAGTAAAGTTCCATGGGATATAGCCCTAGAGGGCTGGGAGGCCCATGACTTTTGGTTGATATTCAAGGATCACCTGCTGCAAGCTCAGGAGTGATACATCCCTACTAGAAGGAAGTGCTGCAGGATAGAAAAGAGATCTCCTTGGATGGACAAGGAGAAGCTGCTGAGGAAAATTTGAAGGAAAAAGAGGCTTATAAAAGGTGGAAGCAAGGACAGGTGGCATGGGAAGAATACAAGGACATTGTCCGGGAAGCTAGGGACCAGGCTAGCAAAGCTAAGGCCCAGTTAGAATTAAATTTGGCTATGGATGTAAAGGATAACAGGAAGGGATTCTATAGGAACATTGCAAATAAAGGACAGGCTAGGAACAACAAGGGCCCTCTTCAGAAGCTGTCGGGAGAACTGGCTACCCTGGATTTGGAAAAAGATGAGGTTCTTAATGACTTATTTGCCTCAGCCTTCACCAGAAAATGCTCTGACCACACAAACCAACTATTGAAATGCAAACACAGGGACTGTGAGGATGAAGACCTTGGGTGCACTGTAGGAGAGGATCTGGTTCAAGACCATCTTAGGAACCTGAACGTATACAAGTCCACGGGACCTGATGAAATCCATCCTGGGTCCTGGAGGAGCTGGCAGGTGAAGTTGCTAAGATGCTGCCCATAATGTTTGAAAAATCTTGTCAGTCAGATAAAGTTCTACATGACTAGAAAAAGGGAAATATAAGCCCCATTTTCAAGGAGAAAATGGATGAGCCCAGGATCTACAGACCAGTCACCCTCACCTCTGTGCCTGGCAAAATCTTGGAGCAGATTGTCCTGGAAAACATGCTGAAGCACATGAAAAACAACAAAGTGCTTGGTGACAGCCAGCATGGCTTAACTAAGGGGAAATCCTTCCTGACCAATTTGGTGGCCTTCTACAATGGAGCTATGGAGCTAATGGACAGGGGTAGATATCATCTCCCTGGACTTGTATAAAGCATTTGACACTGTCTCATATGACATCCTTGTCTCTAACTTGGAGAGGTATCAATTTGATAGGTGGACCACTTGGTGGATAAAGAATTGGCTGGATGGCTGCACGCAAAGAGTTGTGCTCAATGGCTCAATGTCCACCTGGAGACTGGTAAGGAGTGGTGTCCCTCAGGGATCGGTGTTGGGACCGATCCTGTTCAACATCTTTGTCAGTGACATGGACAGTGGGATTGAGTGTGACCTCAGCAAGTTTGCTGATGACACCAAGCTGTGCGGTTCTGTTGGCACACTGGAGGGAAGGAATGCCATCCAGAGGGACCTTGACATGCATGTAAGGTAGACTGATGCCAATCTCATGAAGTTTAACCATGACAAGTGCAAGGTCCTACACCTGTGTCAGAGCATTGCCAGGCACAGCTACAGGTTGAGCAGAGAAAAGATTTAGAGCAGCCCTGAAGAGAAGGACTTGGGGGTGTTGGTTGGTGAGAAAATGAACATGAGCCAGCAGTGTGCTC
>JASSUY010021324.1:0-44351 GCA_032466535.1 Forpus xanthops | reverse complement strand
GGAATGGGTTGCCCAGGGAAGTTGTGAATGCTCCATCGCTGGCGGTGTTCAAGGCCAGGTTGGACAGAGCCTTGGTTGGCATGGTTCAGTGGGAGGCGTCCCTGCCCATTTCAGGGGGGTTGGAACTAGAAGATCTTAAGGTCCTTTCCAACTCTAGCTATTCTATGATTCTATTAGTTGAATATCTGTGTGATGTATTTTGGAAGTATAACACTGACATGGATGTTGTGGCTAAGTCTCTTCTTTGGAAACTGAGAATTTATGCTCGATCAGGCATATTTTAGATTTAAAGTCTGCAGTACCTGTTTCCTAAATTTCCTAAATACCTTGGATGATGCTGGTTGATTTTTCTTTTTTTTTTTTTTTTTAAACTCTTCATATTGAGTGTCTTCTCAAAACTAATTGTTTTATGTCTCTCTCTATTTCAATGTGCAGAGGAGCTTAAAGAAGGTAATAGTAACTTTTCTCTCCCTGTCTTCTATAAGCAGTAATCTCTAATAATTTACTTGTGTTTATTGCTTGTTCCCTGCAGGACTCCATACTGCACTCCATGCCATAGAACAGAGAGTAGATAAAGCAGAAATGCTCAGAGATTTGAATGGTGGCTCAAAAGACCTGAAGGTAGAAATAATGCAGGCATATGCAGCTGAACAGTACTGTGAACTCTGCCTTGAACAACCAGTGTTCTGCCAAGTAGTCTTCCTACAGTCATAAACAAAGAGTTGTTAGTATAGAAATAAAACTGCATTTTTACAGGTGTAAGTAGCAAAAAGTGTAGAGATGTGAAAGAAGAGTAAATATATCTGATTTTAATACTGGCATGCCCTATGAGAAAACTATCAAAGAATCTAGTGCTAAAAGATGAAACATTTCCTATTTTGCAAATTAAAATAATGTTCCTGCTTTGGAACAATTACTGTCTTTAAAGCTATGTCTATGTCTTCTGTATCTTATTATTGCTTTAATAAGCACAAAATGGAATAAACAGCTTGGACAATTCCATGCGTGATTAAGCAAAAATTAGGAGTTCTTTATGAAAAGAAATCTAAACACTGCTGATGCCAGTTCTTTTCTGTACTTATGTGTGATCAATTACCTTTTATAAATTAGTTTCTGAACTGTTAAAGCATTGATTTATTGGGAAATTTGTATTTTTGAGCCTTCTAAGAGAGATCTAATTTTTAAAAAATACATACAGAGATTCAGAATGCTCACCTGAATGATTAAGCCTTCACAAAGAACAGCATGAGAATGGGGACAAAACAAATTGAAAGAAGGAGATTATTTTGGGGTGGTGGAGCACAGATACCACTGATTCAAAGAAGTTTAAAAAGAAATAATAAAATCAGGTTTTAATTATGCCTGAAAGATCAGAGCAGATGCATGCTACTGGTCAGCAGGAGTTGTAAGTTATTTCTGATTTTGAGCGACTGGTTTGTTGGTAATTGTGATGCTACAACTAAAGAATTCCTGTAAGCTAGGGGTCACCTGAAAAGCTTAAATTATGTGGGGGACTTTTTTTCTTCTATAACTATTTCAAAAAATTTCAAAATAAAAGTTTCAAATATAATTCAGAAAACACCAGGACTTTCCAAGTTTAATTTTTCTCTTACTAAAATATTGGTGCTTTGAGATGGTCATTGGTCATGTGAAATATTTGAATATTTTGCACTATGGAGTACGGTGCCTTTTTTCTTTTTTTTTTTTTTTTTTTTTTTTTGTTCGATTAATCATGGTACTTCCATATGTTTACTGAAACACTGTTTTCCATTTGGGATCATCAGGAATTGTTAGCCATCTAGCTCTTAAACTTTTACTGTTCTTTACTATTACTATTTCATGAGTATTTGCTCTTTGTATTCCAGAGGAAGAAGAATTTGGTGAATTTGGTCAACAAGTTTTTATTGGTATGCAATGACTAAAGACTAAAGATGTCTGGGACTTGACCTAGATTAAGTGGTTATCTGAAGTTAAGTGCTTTGTTCTTTATTTCATCTAAAACCTTACTGAATTAAATTCTACTTACTCTGCTTTCAAAACTTCAGGAGGTCTCTCCTCCTGCTAATGCCTGTTCTGTCTGTTTAAATCTCTCTTCCTGTTAGATTTCTACTAAGAACTGGCCACCACTATTTTAAATTGACTGGCTATTGATATTTCCCTTAATTCTTGATTAACTTTGCTGTCACTGAGAATAATCATGGGGTCTTCCATTAGGAAACTAGACCTAAAAGTGAGGTTTTCAGATTTCAATGGTAAGGTGAAGCAGCAAACCTATCAATGTTCCTAAACCATAATGGCCTTTAAAATATTTTGATTCATTCTGGAAGCTTGGAACAAATGTTGCAGATTTGCTTTAGGAGAGTGATCCAGCTACACCATCAAAAAACAGTTGATCTGTTCCTTTGTGATGCTTTACATGGCCAGAAACTTCTCCTTTGGCTTGCTTTGGGGATCCTGGTGGGGGGAGTCTCCAATTCTGGCCTAATTTTCAGGTGATTTTCAGTGACACTTGACCTCCTCTTCAGCTGTCTTTTCATGCTCAGAAGTTCTACCAAGCTGACATACCAAGTGCAGCAGTGAAATCCACTGTCACTCTGCAAAAAGCTCAAAAAAGCAGTATGTTGTGTAGGTTAGAGACACTCTAGACTGAAGAACTAGTTGCCTGCATCTTGGATGTATTTTCCGGTACTGATGTCTTTGTCCGTTACAGCTGGTTTCCGCAGAAGTATGCGCCTGTGTCGCAGGAAGTCCCGGACCAACCAGCAGTCATGTTACACTCTGTGCCCTAGCAGCTGTTACAGTGCACTTGCAGCTCCATATGAAGAAGTGGTTAGGTACCAGCGGCACCCTGCAGACCGGAACAGACTGATTATACTAGTGGGTAAGAGGTTAATTACTTATGCAAATTTCACAACCTGTAACAGAGGGGAGGAAACCATCAGTCATGGTCTGATCCACTGAAATTTCTGCTGCTGATTGCAGTGATTGCAGACTGTGCTGGTAGCTCTCAAAGCAGCATTTCAAGAATGAGTGTCTGTAATTTGACTCCATTATTGATTTTAAGGTTTAATGTACATATCCTCTTCTTTGCTTGAAGATAATGAATGTTTTTTAAAGAGTCCTTAAAAGTAACAATACAGTTATGAGTGATGGTTGATAATGGATTATATAAAGGAAATAGTTTGGTTTTAGATTCAGCTGGGACTAGTACAGAAATTTATAACCTATGAGAAAACGTGGTTACGTGGAAGCAATTCTACAGCCAGTGCGAAGTACAAGAATATGGCAGTGGTAAGAAGAATGTTTAAAATTGGAGACTAGAAAAATCTCAATCATGGGCAGCAGAAAAAGGTAAAAAGATGCCTTTAATAATGGTTGCTATAGGGAATACTGTATTGAGTGGGTTGCAGGCTCTCGAGTACTGTTTAATGAGAGTATCTGAAAGGAAGCTGTTGTTCTGCAGTGTTCAATGATCCTGATAAAGCAAACTGGGTAAAGGCAAATCCGTTGTCTTTTCAAAGTCTGGAAGTATTAGATGGTAATTTTTTGCTTTAAAATAGTGCTGCTGAGCTGCCTTCTGGGTATGACTGTGTTGCTGGGAAGTGATTTGTACCCTGAATCAATCCAAATACTTCAGTCACTGCTGGTACATTTTGGGGAAGTTTGTATTTCATCTTTGTGCAATCACTGTGTTATGGAAATGAGGGGGGTACATGCGAAAACTGCATCTGTCAGTAATCAGTTGCTTTCCAACTCTTCAGGTCCTGCAGGAGTTGGTGTGAATGAGCTAAGGCGAAGGCTTATCGCAAGTAACCCACGAGAGTTTTCAAGTGCCATACCTCGTACGTAATGTTCTTCCTCTTTCCCCTGCTGTCTGCTTCAAGCGTACTTAGGAAGTGTGACATACCTTCTTCTTGCTTTTGTGTATTCATACACTTTTTGCTGTATGGCTGTTTTTCAACTCTGCTGCAAGCCAAAGTAATTTTTTTTTTATAAGAGTTAGTTTAAAATACAATCTTTGCCCTTATTTTGACAAATCAGACATAGGTATTTTCAAGTTACAGCTCCTGAAACCCTTACAGCTTTATGTAACAGTAAATTATCTGCATGATTTTGTTTAATATTGCTGTTTGCTTTTCCTAGATTTAAAAATGTTTCTTAGGTATATTGCAAGTTCATAGTGTTTAAGTGATCAGATACGAGAATGAAGGAAACAGAAGCTGGTGCTTAATAGGCTTTACAGCTTTCCTTATTAACCTTCTAGTCTCAGATGAGACTTAAACAGCTTAATTTCTGACGTAATAACTGAAATGGTGTCTACCTGTACTTATTTGGTTCTTGTGATTCGGATAACCAAACAGGAAATGTATGAATCTGAAACTGGTTGAAAATTCAGGAATTCTTTTGTGCTTAAGATCCTAGTTACAGGGAAGGTGCAAGTGTAGGAAGATGTGTGGGATGTTTCTGAATCAACTTTAATCAGTTTTACATCAGAGGAGTAAAAACAGTTGTTCGACCAATTCCAAAGAGGTTTCTGATTGGTTCAAATCAGGTATTCGGATTAAACCACTCTTCTATTCCAAGAAATACAGATGTGCTCTGTTAATTTTCAAGGTTGCCACTGGGCAATCAGTAGAGCAGACAAGGCTTTTGCTCTGGATTAATAAGTGTAAACAACCCATTTTATTACTTGTCAAAGTACTGATTTATACTCAGTCATGTAAGTTATCTCATTTTCATTTATAAAATTACAGCAATTTACTTGCAGTTAATTTTCTGTGTGTGTGTTTCTCTCTCTTCAGACACCACTCGTGTTCAGAAGAGTTATGAAATGAATGGTCGTGAATATCACTATGTATCAAAGGAAACTTTTGAAAACATGGTGTACAGCCACAGGTAAGTAGGAAAGATGAATTATGCTTTCGTTACTTAAAATGTAACATGATCCAGGACAAGACAGTTTTGTAGTTAGGTTCAAAGTCTGAGCTCCTCCACTTGTACTTACTATATATGTTTGGTGTAAAGCTAGGTCAAACTACTAGATCTCATTGCTTCAAAAACTGTTCAGATGCAAGTAAGTTCCTCTACAGTTAACCTTAGAATCCTTCTAAACAAAGTGGGATCTCCTGTCCTGAATGCATTTGGTGTGCTTGTAAGTTCTAAGATTTAACCCTTCTGGAACCCAGACTGCTTTCTACAACTGAGCAGTGAGTCAGACCTGCTCCTGATCTACAACTACATTGCAGAGTCTCTGTGATATCTGAAGCAGCTGAACCGTAAGGGCTAAACTTTCAACAGTGTCTCCTCTTTCCTGTGTATCAGTAAATCCCCAAAGACAGACCAGCTCATCTACACTCCTTAAACTACACAAAGTGCTTTGAGATCTTCTCATTTATTAAGTTATTTGTACTATATAAATGAGCATTTTATCATTAGAATAATGACCTCTAAACAGATAATTTGTGAAAAGAAGTAAAAAATGCATGCTTTGGAGATGTCAAACTGTAATGGTTCTGATTTTGCACCAGTGTGGCACAGAAGAACAAAGGTAGAGGCTGTTCATCAGTGTCTATTATGTTTTATGCTCATTGTTTTGATCACTGGATTACATCTGAAGATTTCACCCTTAAATAGAACCTTTTTGAGACTCAAACACTCTTTCATTTTCCTTCTGTCTTACTGTTGTTGCAGAATGCTAGAATATGGGGAGTACAAAGGGTACCTGTATGGTACCAGTATTGATGCAGTGCGAACAGTCCTTGATGAAGGGAAGATCTGTGTAATAGATTTAGAACCACAGGTGAGTTGTAAAGGGGCAGGGAATTTTAGAGTTCCTGTCTCCTGGAAGGAAGATTAATTCTCTGTACATTCTTGAGCTAATGAAACAGTATTAGTTGCTTTGTCTGGTTTTCTCAACTTTAGCACATGGTGCTTATTAGTAATAGATTATTCTTTGCATGGGTTTTGAGAGGTGAGTACTATACTATGTGCAGATCAGTATAGTTTCTAAGTCAGCAGCTGCATTATCAGATGGAATGGTACAGAAATGAGTTTTCATACTTGCTTAAAGCAAGATGCTTTCCTCCTGTGTGGAGCACTAAAGGAGTATTTTTGGTAAAGGTAACTCCCAGTAGTTAAAAAACAGATTGCGGATTACTCTCTAATGTCGTTGATTGTAGAGATTTGTTAATGAGAATGTCTAGTCACTTACTGACTGAAATAAGAACACTCACTGACTGATGAAAGCATCTCCTAATAATGTTCCCAAGCAGAATTAAGTAATTGGAATGTTACAGTTGCTTAACAACATCTGGTCCAAGGATTATTAGTGAGGTCATTTTAAAGTAGGTGCACCTGAAAAAATTACTGCTAGGTCTGGAGATAACAGCATGTTGTAAACAGCTGGCTTTTTATGGGAGTGAAACTGAGATAAATGCACTTGAAATACTTCAGCTTCTTTTTACTCTTAATTTGCAGGGCATACAAGTAGCCCGGACCCATGAATTAAAGCCCTACATCATATTCATCAAGCCATCCAGCATAAGCTGCATGAGGCAGACTCGTAAAAATGCCAGGATCATTACGGATTATTACGTGAACATGAAATTCAAAGTGAGATTTGGGAATAAAAGGGACTGCTTATTATTCTGGGATTCTGTGTTTAGAACATAATGTAGTCTACTATATTAATTCTTTTAAACAAAAAAAAAAAGTGTCTTTTGCATCAAATCTGAGCTATTCTTGTCTTTTCCTGTTTATTTTTTGGGATTTCTTCCCCCTCCAAATCTGCTTTTGAAGCGGAAGGGTTGTAATTTGTACCTAGGGGACTGAGGCATTTTGCTTCAAAATCTTTTTAAAGAGGAGGCTAGACTTTCACCTGTTTAGGATGCTGGTTGGTAGAATTCCTTGGGAAACCTTACTGAAGGACAAAGGGATCTAGGAAGACTGGACACTCTTGAAGAACGAAATCCTTAAGGCACAGGAGCAGGCAGTCCCTATGTGCCAAAAATCAAACTACCCTTGGAAGTGTTCGAAAACCATGTAGATGAGGCCCTCAGTGATATGGTTTAACGGTGGTCTTGGCAGTGCTGGGTTAACGGTTGGACTTGATGATCTTAAAGTTCTTTTCCAATCTAGTTGATTCTATGATCTTTGTATACTTCTGGTTTAATTGTCTTCTGACAAGATTTGAGTCAACACACATTTACTGTTTGCACTGCAAATCCAGGAACATACTTCATTCACTAATTTAATCAGATATCTTCATACAGTTATAAGAATGTATTGCTATTTCACATATGTTTAATGACAATATCTCTATCATGTCTTTATTAAGTTCTATACAAAACCCACAAATCCTGCTGGTAGAAAATGTGTTTCTTCTATTTACAATGTGCATGGTCACAACTGTGTTTCCATGCAAATCATAATCAAGTTTTGCATCTTAAAATTTTGGAGACCTCAATCCTCTATATAAAGTATATATAGAAATGAATCATGATTGTTCTGTCAAAGAAACATGAACACTGGGGAAATGAACTAAAGTGTGGAATGAGAACACAAGTGTTAGTGGCTTGGCTCTCAAGTTCCTAACATTCTCTGCTACTGCTCATTAATAGAATAAGTTTCCTGGGGCAAATGAGACACAAGGTACCTCCTTGGGAAGGATGTGGCACTCAGGTCTGTTTCAGAGACTTGGTACAGGATATGGCACAGGCATACATTACTATAGCAAACTGCAAATTAAATTAAGTACACTGGTGCTATCTTATCATAGAATCATAGAATGGTTTGGTTTGGAAAGGACCTTAAAGATCATCTATTTCCAGTGCCCTGCCATGGGCAAGAACACCTTCCACTAGACTGGGTTGCTCAAAGCCCCATCCAGCCTTGCCTTGAATATCTATTCACCTCTTGCTTACATGGCCCACAGTGTTTTGCAAATGCCATGCAAGTATGTTTCTTTACACAACACTGAAATTTTATAGACTTATTCTGTGTCTTGCAGGAAGAAGATTTACAGGAGATGGAAGATTCAGCTAAGAAAATGGAAGCTCAGTTTGGTCAGTTCTTTGATCAAGTGATAGTGAATGATAACTTGCAAGAAGCATCTGCGCAACTGCTGTCTGCAGTCCATCGTGCACAGGATGAGCCCCAGTGGGTCCCTGCAATATGGATATGCTCAAACACTCAGCCCTAATTCTGAGCAGCAGGCAGCTTCAGAAAGATTACAGCTTATGTTTTACTTCAAGAATAATCCTAATGTCAGGATTGCAAGAATTTATCTTTGTATGCAAGGGATTTAGAAGAGGATTAGGAAAGAAGCTGCTACAGGCAATACAATCATACTATGTTCTGTGTAGCTCTTCAGCTTTTTGTTACAGTTGCATCCACTTTTGTACAAAAAAAAAAATGAAATATTGAGTGCTCAATTATAAGAATAAAAAAAAAATCTATTTTGTTGTATGTATCTGTATAATTTACTTGTACATAGCTACAGCAATTTCTTTTCCTTTTTATTTATGGTCTCTTTGGTACTGTGATAGCTAATACATCCTGGAAGCCTTGCTGACAAGCAATATTCAGTCAATATTCAGGCCAGAGCGTGCTCTCTTAGCATGCTGTCTTGGAGCAGAGATTGTTATTTATGAAGTTATTGGTTTGTTGTTTGTCCTTTTTAAGACAGGAGCAGAATGCTGTGGTCACAATAAAAAATACTCTAGAAACCAGTTATTTTCACACTACCTGTAGCTTGTCTTTTCTTTTGCTCTATCAACTCAAGTAAATACTGAAAACTAACAGAACATGGACTTACCAAAGAGGGAAACAAAGCCAGAAGCTCCCTTTCCTATTGGTTTGCTTCACCGTGGCATGTTCTTTCCATCAAATGGTGCAGTGCTTGTGCCAAAGAAGTTCCTCCTCCTCTTCACAGCTGTCTTGCTCCCTAAGGAGCACAGATGATTATTTGGTTAGCCTACCTCACCTTGGAGGAATATTAACAAAAGCAATTTAAGAAGTCGAGTAAGATTATTCCAAGCTAAATAGTGCAGCTACTACCATGCTTGCTTGTTCTAGCTAGGCATTGTTTAGACATAAAATTGAGGAGCACGGTGTGGGATAAGGACAGATAGAGGGAGGGGTGAGACTGCTGCCAGCTCTGTGCTGCTGGTTCGTGAGCAGCTCCCCCTTTCGGCGATGTATTCCAACATTTATCTACTCTCAGCTAGTTTTCATGTTTGCTTATAGATGAATCTGCTTTCGCTACTATAATATGTTCTTATTTAAGTTGCATTTGCTTCATGTCCCTTTCTCCTAGAAGAAAATTTATCACTTTTTTTTTGTTTGTTTGTTTTAAATTATAATTATTTATTGGCGAACTGTCCGTGCTACACCTTCAAGGAGACCAGAAACCTTATTTTCCCCACTAACGTGTTTGATTTTACTCGGCCGAGGGACGACGATCGATCGGCAGCGTCCCGCTGAACCAGCCGGCGGTGAAAAATCGAAGGCAGCTTAGAGAGGGAGGCTTGGCCTACCCCCGCCGCTCGAGGGGTGGATGCATCATCGGCCTACCCATTCCACAGCACTGGGGCGGGGCGAAAGCGACCGCCAGGTCCTCCCCGCGGCGCTAGGAGATCGGCGGCGGCCGCGGCATGGCGGCTCGGCGGGCGGGCTCCGGCGGGGTGAGGGCGCGGAGGAGACGGGCCGGGCGGGGAATACTTTGCCCGCGGCGGGCGCGCAGGGTCGTCTCTGGAGAGGGCCGAGCGGGGAGTGGGAGGTAAATCGCCAGTGGCTGCGGCAGCGCCGGCCCTGGGGGGCTGCAGCCAGGTGTGGCCGGCTGTGAGCCCTGGGGCTGCAGCGACGGCGTTGGTTCGCCTCGAGTGCTATTGCTGAAGAGTCTCCGGGGCTGTCAACGGAGAAATCCGACGCGACAGAGGGGCGCCCTGGCAGCGCGAGCGGAGCGTGGGCGGCCGCTGCCCATGGCCGGGGGAGTAACCGGCAGCAGAATGCCACGTTTCTGCTCATCCTGTGGTGGGGCTGCAAGCACTGCCTTGTTGTATTTTATATTTTCATCCACGTATAGTTCTCGTACGAAGATACTTCTGCAAAGCTTTAAAACTATGAAGACAGGTTAGATGTTTTTAAATCTTAGAGTTCCTGTACAAGTGCCCCCTCCTAGATCTCGTGGTGGCAGCTTTGCTCACTGTACTTGGGGGAATAAATGCATGTGCTTGCTGCTGTTCCATCGAGCCAAGCTTAGGAGTGAAGGCGTTTAATGCTCAGCGTCCCTGAATGGACACCTGGGAGGTTGGGCAAATTGTTTTTTTGGTCCTGAGTCAGAGTTCCCAAGTGAATCCGACTGTCCTGGGGCCTGGCTTATGTGCACAAGCAGGGGTTCACTGAGGCAACAGTTGCCTGGTTTATGTAAGCCTCTTGGCTTCAGGGATGCCATGGCTATGTTAACACTTAGCAGCTCTGTCAGTGATAAAATGTCCCTGGAAACCTGTGCCCACGGTCACCCTTTCTATAGAACTGTAAGTCCCTTCAGTCTCTGTGAAACTAAAAATTAATAGAGCAAAACTGATTATCTATGGCATAGCTGGGGTCACCCATAGAGATGGTACAGGTGAGTAGTCAGCACTGCCTGCTTGAATGTGATTTTGTTTGTTGCAAGGAATAAACAATACAGAAATTATTTCACTTTTCAGTTGTTTTATAGAAAGTAACAAAAGAGGTACTATAGAACAGAGCAGTGAATGCTAGTATAAAAGGGTTTGGGGGTAGGGATTTTTGTTTGGTTTTAGAGGGCTTCAGATTTTATTTTTTGAAATACCAACTATCCTATGATTACTGCTGCAGGAGTGTAGGAAACAATAAAAGTAATAAGCTTTGACCTTTATTAATACTTTTGTCCCTTATGGTGCACCAGTATGGTGGAACCAGTGCTGGGCAGCTTGCTGGATGCCACTCAGGGTGTGCTCTTTACCTGTATAAAACAGCAATTGCTGTCAGTGCAACATGGTCAAAATCCAAGTGAAAGGTTTGAGGCCTAATCCTGCAGACCTTTCCTTGCACGAGGTGTCTCATTCGTTTTGGATGAACAAACCTAAGTGGATCCTGCACCAGCACATAGAGTTACAGATTTTTCAGTGCAATTAACATTTGCTGCCGCAGAACAAAATGCTGTTTCAGATGAGAATAGTACTGGGCCCTAACCCATGGGCAGGAAGGTCATGTCCAGCTAATCCTGGCTGTTAGAAGCTTATTTTTAGTTCAGAATTATCTGAGGTTCAGCGTTAGCAGCGTGAGGGAGTATAGACCAGTTCACAGTGCCTCTCAGGGAACAGCTTCAAATGATATGGGAAAGAAGCAAGTGGTAAGTTTGGAGATCCTTGAATCTTATCAGTCTGACAGTCTTTTTTATTTCTGATACCAACTGAATTTTTTAAGCATGGTAGCATACATACATATTTTTTTCAATATAATGATAGAATACAAAGTCTGCAAGTAAACTGTTTTTCTAGATGACAGCAAGTGCAAGAGCTCAGTTTCAGGCAGCTAAAAGGAGATACTTATATTTAGATTTTAATTGTGTTTAACATGCTGGTAACTGTTTCCAAGATTACATGAAAATCAATGTTTTTACAATATTTTAAAGTATTTTTTTATAAATAAGATTTTTTTCTTTTATTGTTTTTACTATTCATCTGGATTTACAACTTCACTAACAGAAAATACTCAGCTCATGCTGTATACTGCGCAAGTACTTTGAATGCATAAATTATTGTGGTGTTTTGGTATTTAAATAGAATGACTAACAAGCTTTCCCAAGGAAAGCAATATATTTTGAATGAAAGTAAAAATAATTGAAGTGAAATTGGAATGCAAGCTGTGACTCACACACAACTGTTAGGTATGTGTCCCTAATGTACTGTGCATCAGAACTCCTGGCAAAAGTGTTATTCCTGCTTCTTTTACAGGTTACTTTTATGTAACACCCCCATCAGTAATCTCTAGCTATTTAAGAGGTGTACAAAGCAAAGCATACTTAGTGCATTCTGACTGTATCTGGAAATAGCTGTTTTATCAGAGATGATTTCACATTGACAGAAGTTAACTTTTGTCTTTCTTTTGTCTTTTAAGTGCCCACCTCGTGCCCTCCCTCCAGTGCCAAGGTAAAACCAGTTCATTCTGTAGAATTGATCATGGCTCTATATTGCAGTGTTTAGAAAAGTAATAAATTTAAGAGAAGTTCAACAAACGTCTGAGTAGTCATAATGGCTTTAAAAATAATCGCGTTTCCTACTAATTTGTTGTCCTGGAGCCCTGTACAAGGAATACAAAGCATTTTAAGGTTTTATAGAGGCCAGAAAATTATACAGTATTACTCAGCTTTAATACTCTGAGAGATGAACCCTTTCAAAAATTTCAGTCAAGTAACAACTTCAGTTTTATTAACCTCTACTTTAGTTTCATTTATGTTCTTTTTAATCTTAACTCCCTCTTTGTTTTATATCATGTCCTTTAGCTTCTTCACATCACAGATGCTTCAGAACAGGAATTTCTGAAATTAGACTAGATATTTTTGAATAGGGGTATAGGTGTCTACTAGTTAGACATAGTATAGGGAAAAATTTGGTAGTTTTTTTTTTTTTTTTTTTTTTTTCTGTGCGTGGAAGGCACAGCAGTTATGTAGCTCTTAAAACATGGTACTTCAGAATTTCTTTGGAGTACCTAAAAGCAAATGTGATGTTCATGATTGATGACATAAAGGTACTGTCTTTTTAGTAATGTATGTGCTCAAATGTGTCATAACTTTTGTTGGCTTGTTACATGTCAGGCAGTAAGACAAGTTTTAATTAGCCAGGTGATTAAAGCTTTTAATCTGATCCACAGTTGCCAATCAAGAAATGGTGCATAACTCATGAACAAAGTGTTGAGTCTTGATGGTTGCCTTATACCCTTAACCTTCTTGTACAGAACTGCCATAGCAGGGATAAGGAAATTAATCACAAAAACAGCAGTGTGAATTTCACTGTTACAAATTGTAATTGATTGCAAGTTAACTTTCTTTTTCATCTTTGTTCCTTCTACACTGCTCTCCAACACCTTTTCTTGTTAAATGTGAAGTGGAAATCAAGGTGAGTTATCCTGGTGTGAAAAAGAATTGTAAACATTAGTAGTTTCTTTTGATGTCAGTTCATGCTCTCTTTAAAGATAGTGCCTTACACCTTTCCTAATTGGTTATTTAAACTGCATGGATACCTGTGATTGCTAGAACTGTCTGTTGCTTTTCTTTGTTCTCTTTGCTGTTTGCTATTTCCAGACTGAATCAAGGTAACCTAAATGTTATTGTGCTCTAAACATGAAGTTTATTCTTCAGAGCATTATTTAGGGTATTTAAGTTTTTCACTTAACACATGTACATGTGTGTAATTACCCTCTGTTGCATGTAAGACAGATTTCTTATCTTGCTTTCCTGCCATCTTCTGTACTCCTGATTGTTTGAACTGGTGAATTGTCTTTTTACCTGTAAAAAGTGAGGGATGTCTTCCCTGTAAAGAGGAACCGCTTTCTTAACTAGCAGTAGAAAGGCTGTTATAAAAAGGAAATTGAGGTTTCTCCATGCTGTGAACTTACAATTTTTTTATCTTCTGCAGATGAAATTCCACTCAGTCGTCCCAAAAAAAAGAAACCTAAAGGAAAGACTCCCTTAGGTAAGGCCCTGCCAAGACTGAAAACTGCGTATAATCCAGGGTGAGACCTGTGTGGTAGCCAAGCTCCTGACAGATACATGGTTTTCATGGTTTCTTGTGCTATATTTTTGAGTAGTGTTCTCAGCTAATTTATTACAATTTATTTTATATTAAATGACTGCAGTCTTTTTTCTCCGAGATGCTGTCATTTTAGAGCCGATCTGTAGTGTTGACTGAACTAACTTGTTCTATCCTCTGCTTTTTCTCTCAAGATCCATTCCCAGTGCTGCTAATACAGCATGTCTCAGTACAGAACTGGAAAAGTTCCTTTATTCCTGTAATTTTTAATTTATAAAGAAAGTTATCCTAAGTTGTCCCAGAGCCTTTTGGGTCCTGTATCCTTGGATACTTCATTGAATAGGCATCTCCAGCTGTAAGCTGCTTATTGTGTTGAATGTCTTAAGTGCTTGAATTTCTGAATGAAGTAAGATAAAATTCATTTAACAAATTGGCTCAATTTCAGTCCTTGGTTAAGTAAATTCACAAGCATCTCATTATCATTGAAAAGTTAAGAGCCTAAAAGATGACTGGTACTAGGGCTTTGTATTTTCACAAGAAGCAGATCTGCAGAACAGACATTGTTTTAAGCAAGACTACAAGCTGGATCTATTTTGGTAAAGCAGAGTGGGGTGATAGAATCTAATGGATTTCTGTAAATCAGTTGACTTGGGTCGCTATGATGGTTTGCTGACTAAACCTCCTTTATTTGCATAAAAGAGTGTACAATTGAGGTGTCACTGAAAGAGCTTTAAATGCAACAAGGAGAGCTGTTGCTGGCAGGGCATCCCAAGGAGCAAGTTTGTTTACTGTTGTTTTCAGTGAGCTGAATGGTGATGCAAAGAATGCCTTGGTTGGCCATTATATTGCATGCTAATTTTGCATTTTAGCACAGCAAAGCTTAATCAAAGGTGGGAAAACATGATGTGATAGATTCAGTTGTCATAAAAACTGAAATACTTGAGCTAAAATAAAAGCAGATATGATGTAAAATTGAGAAGTAACTTTGTCTTTCTACCAATGATCATGCAAACTGATGCCATTGCTGCTAGAATATTTGATGAATTCATGTTAACCCCTCACAGAAACGTAGTTCCTCCAAAGCATAGTAGTTCCTCTCTCTGACTGGAGTGAACATCCTTCAGTGTTGGGTTTTTTTCTGCTCCTCCTTTATTTTTGCGGTGTATGTTTAGCAATTTAATTTCCCTTTGATATGCCACTATTTTGCTTTAGCATGTGTCTGTGTGAATCTGCTTGTGATTTTTTTGTTAGTATTTTCTTGTCCTTTGCATTATGATCTTTGCATGTAGAAATGAGAAACATAGAGGTATAGTTCTTTCCTGTGGTAGATTCCTTTCAATTGGTCCTCTGTTGTATGTCCAAATGGCAATTTGGCTATTTCTTGGATACTCAAATTTTCTCCTGGCCATGAAACTGTCAGTGTGAAAGGAGGGTTGTCAGCTATCCCCTTTGTATATTCTTATCACATTTGCTTCCCAACTGTTATTTTTCCAAATACATTTTCATCTTAGCTGTAAGCCAGGCAAATACAGATGTTCTGCACAATGCAGCGAAAGACAGCTTTTTCTTGCCTGTTTCTCAGCGGCTCTGAATTAAGATTGCTGATTCTTGTCATCTGGTTTTCAGATGGCATTGTCCAAGCGGCAGTTCGTCGACAGTCTGAAAGCAGTGAGCCCCTAACTCCTGAACCTCAGGATGTCCCTCCTCAGAGGAAACGCAAGAAGAAGAAAGTACCTATTGGTATGTTGAAAGAATTGTAGATTGGGAAGAGCACTGAACAAACGTTGGTAACACAGAAATATCATTGGCTACCTTGTATTTTGTCTTAAAACATTTCATGTGCTTTTGTGCTTACAGCAGCTGAAAGTAATCTCTCAGTGAATGATAGCTTAGAGTTTCAGTTTCTGATTTTAGATTCCATAGGGTACAAACCCTTGTGAAAATAATGGCAACATGGCAATGGCAAATGGCAGTTTTGGAAGTGATAAAGTAGATCTTTTATGTTATTCAAAGCTCAATAGATAACTTTTTTCCTACTGTTTTTATATAATAAATATTTAAGTATGTAATAATATAGTATTTAAGTATGTATTTCTACTTTTATGAAAGCTGTGAAACTGTTATATGGTTTATTTTAAATCTTCAGATTCTGAGACCTCTTTTACCCAGCAAAATGTGGCATCCCTGTTTCAGAATGGAAATGGCATGGATGTCCCTGAGACTGAAGAAACAGTGATCCGCAGACAGAGAAAAAGAACAAAGTGAGACGAAACTAATATAGCTAATTTGGAATAATTGTGATAGTGAAAAGTGGCTGAGTAGTATTTTACAATTCTCAAGTTTCAAAATGTAAAATCTTGAAGCCCATGATATTCAGCCTGTGCAATAACTAGCATGTGTGCCATTCTTTGCAGGGTTAAGATCTTACTTTCTTTTTTGTTTTATGAATACTTGCATGCATTAAAGGTTTGAATACATTTACATTAGCCTAATATTTCAGTTACATACATGAAAAAATGAGAATGTGAATTGCTTTCTTTCGTTCTTGCCATCTTTTTCTTAATTTTATGAGACACTTAATCACTTTTTCATCCTTATTATTTGCCTTTTCTTCAAGAACTATGCCTTATTTTAGCCACCTTTCTACCATAAACATAATCTTTCTTGGCTTTGTATTCAGTTTGTATTGTTTTTTCTTTTTCTAATTATTAATCTCTCGGTATATATTTATTCCCACCTGATTGTTTTGACACAGGAAGTTATTTGAAAAAAAAAAAAACAAAAAAACAAAAAAAAAACAAAACAACCTATAATCAAGGATTAGCTTTATGGGTTTAGTTAACTAACTCCATGAGACATTTAGTCCTTAAAATTATAAATGGGGGTAATACTACACAGGTCAATAGCCTGATCAGTTCTTAAAAATGAAGTGAGCTATGTTCATAAGAGCCCTCAGGTTTACATTTTACTTCCTAATTCTTTCTCTACCCCATTGTGTATTTTGATGATAGGAAACCTCGGCCAACTGAAATGCATTGTTCCAATGAGCTGGAAGTGGAGGAGGAAGACATCATTGAAGATGAGCACAGCAGGAGCCCTGATCAGCAGCCTGTGTTTGCTGCTCCCACGGGAGTTAGCCAGCCTGTGAGCAAAGTGTTTGTTGAAAAAAATCGTGAGTACATCTTGTGATTTAAGTAATATAAGGACAATCTTGCAATTAAAGGAAACATTACTGTATTTAAAACCCAGATACTGTAGTTTTGGAAAGTATTTTTAAGAAAGCTTTCCAGAACAAAAATATTTGGAAATAAATGTACATGATAATTTTTCAACACTGAATGCTGTGCTGGTATGTTTGGTTGACTATTTTAATTCCACGGTATGGGTGAAAAAGACTGCTTATAGTACCCAGCTGAGCTTATTTGACCTCATTCTGTCTCAGTACCTTGAGAAGAAAGTATCATTTGCTGTACTGCAAAAAAATCTTTCAAGTGAAAGTTTTTTGGTTGCATTTTTGTGGTTAGGATTTTGCTGGTTGCTTGGGTTTTTTTATACCAGGGAACAGTGAGTAATTACCTGAAGTGATTTGCACATTCTCAAGTAACCTGAGCCACCAGGATGCATCACACCAACAGAGGCATCCTAGTGTGAATGGAAGCTGGTCAAGGGCAGGAAGTGAGGAGAAGAAATTTTCTGAGGGAACTTACGCTTATGGCTCTTTAACACTAATAACAATGTAGAAATTATGATGGAAGGTAACAATACTCTCTATAAAACTGATTTCCTCATCCTTTCAGGGCGTTTTCAAGCAGCTGACCGTGCAGAATTGATTAAAACCACTGAAAATATCAATGTACTTATGGATGTGAAAGCTTCATGGACTACCAGAGATGTTGCCCTCTCAGTGCACCGAAGTTTCAGGTAAAGAATAAATGTTTTAATGTAAATAAGCAGAAATCAGGGTTGGGATTTTTTTTACAGGGTTGGTCTGGGTGGGTTTTTTTTAACTCCTTTTCTCCCTGAACATAGCTTTTCTTTATCATTGTGTTGTATCTTTTTGATATTCCTAATCAATGATGGTTTGGGGTATAACAGGTGTAGAGTTTCTCAGTCTTCTAGCTTTTGGTATTTGTTGTCAAGGATATCTATTTCTAGTCTAGACATCACAATGCAACTTAGAAAAATAGTAACTTACAAAGTCATCTTTCAAAGATTCAGACAAAATCTGAATAGCTAGAGATTGATTGGATAACAAATGTATTAGTGACCTGCAGAAAAAGTGTTACAAAATGAGATTTGCCCATCAGCTATATGACCAAAATAAAAATACCTGAATTCATATAGTTTTCAAAGAAAAATCCTAGTTGGTGAGAAAGAGGGAGGAATGAAATTGGACTCGGGCATAAGCTTGCACCCAGTAGCCATTTTTTTATTATTAACATGTGGTTGTGTTGTGATATAGAATAGGAAGATGACAGCTATTTTCTTCTGTGGTGCATCTTATCAGAAGCCTACTCTTTATTCTCAGCTTTTTCTTAACAAAGAAAATCATAAAAAGACTACCCTGAGGGCAAGTTTAAGAGCATTGTTTAAGTGTAAGGGGCAGCAGCCATGGGAAGGTACAGGCAGCAAATGAACGCAGTAGCAGTAATGGCGTGGTGACAGGATCAGGCAAAACATCTTTGGTTTCTTTGTAAAGTGCTCAGGTTCTGGTATAGTCTATCAAGAGAGGAAGCAGAAGTCCTGTTGCTTAGAATTTTTAGAACTAGATCAGAAAAAACACTCAGAAACAACCTGTGAAAGGCTGGGATCCTGTCACAGCAGCAGGGTTGAAGAGATGGATTCACAGGCCTTTTCTGTCTGTATTTCCTCACTAATTCAAGATATTAAACTTTTCTGATGTTCTTTTCTCCATTCAGGGTGATTGGACTCTTCACCCATGGCTTCCTTGCTGGCTATGCTGTGTGGAACATCATTGTTATCTACATTTTGGCAGGAAATCAGCTTTCCACAGTTTCTAACCTCCTCGAGCAGTATAAGGCACTAGCATACCCAGCTCAAAGTTTGTTCTATTTGTTGCTGTCTATCAGTACAGTCTCAGCCTTTGACAGGTAAAATATGTTTGTTTTTGAAAGAGCTATGCAATTTGTGTGCAATATGTTTTTTTCTACTTCCTATGGCACATTGTGATCTGCTGTTGTTGATTTATTCTGATATACTTAAAAAGACAGATTTTACACATGGCTGGCTATACAGATGAAGGATGTACTTCTGCAGTCAGACCTTTGTCACACATTTCTGCTATTGCCTGCAGCCTTGCTTTAGTGTGCTGGTGCTGCTGTGTGATCATGAGCTGAACCAGATGGAAGAGCTGACCTGTTTATTTTTTGTGGAGGAGAGGGGTGCAGAAAAGCTAGTGTTCCTGTTGGGCTAGTTTTCATGTGAATCCATTCCCCAATCAGGTTTGCAACATAGTGGTGTAAACAGTTTTCCTGCCTTAGGTGGGGTTTCTGTGTTACAGCTTAAGAGTGAGAATGAACAGAAAGAGGAGCAACCATAAAAAGAGTAATTTCATAGATGTTTCTTTTAGTTACAGATAGTTTCCACGGCAGCATGATAAGCTAGGAAGAAATTGGTGCTATGGACGAAACTGTGACTTTTTTTTATCTAGAGTAGTGGCAGGGAGGAGGCCCAAGTCATTCATAATTGCTCCTGGTGTAAGCTATGTGAGCAGTTGTATTAACATAACTCAGTTGGTGGTGTGGACATTGAAATGAATGGTAAGTATTAGAGAGGGGACAGACCTCTCCACATTCTCCCTGTTCCAGGAAAGACTGCAGTATGAAAGCTACAAGTCTCATGGATCATCCTCCTTGGTTTCAGTCTTTCTTAGATTTGGAATAAAGAGAACCATTGTCATGTTGTGGGTACAGTTGTATATTAAGGCACTGTAACAGAGACAGAAAAAGGTATCTTGCAAAAAGTAAAAGAACAGTAGTATAGTTAGAAGAATAATATTATTATCTTACCAGGCTGTGTTAATGACCCTTTTTTTTCTTTTTGTTTTTTTTTTCTTATCAGGATTGATTTGGCAAAAGCATCAGTTGCACTGAGGGGTTTTCTTACCCTAGACCCAGCAGCAGTATCCTCTTTCCGTAAGTGTTTTGTAGCAGATAGGTAGTTGTCCAGAGAGGATGCTAAATGGAAATATTCTACATACTGTTTTCAGTGAAATCTTCCTGGTTATTCTCTGTTTAGAATAAGGAACTTGCTCAGTAGTTAAAAATAGCATTGAAAGGCTACAGACACTTTGCTACATACTTTTTTAAAGCATTTGCAATAGTAGCATTAGTGGGGCTATTTATGAGAGAGTTCCCACCTCTGAATACAGAACACAGACCTAGCAAAAAAACAGAATCACAAGATGCCACCTTTGATGTAGCTGATAGCTTGCAAAAGTGCAAAAACCAGATTCTGATGGGTTGGGGGAATGTTGAAGAAGAGAGAATGAGTTAAAGGAGACTATCATTGGAAGCAGTGGAGTAAAAGAAAAGAAAATGTAGTGATAATTGCCACAATGAGTCAGCATTTTAGGGGTTTATATCTGATACTACTAATTCCATTTCTTCCAGTGTACTTTGCTGCTCTTATCTTATCCTTAAGCCAGCAGATGACATGTGACAGAATTAACCTCTACACACCACCTTCAGAAAATGGCAGCATCTGGTAGGAAATTAAGCAATCACTTCTGTAAATTATAACATAGCTCACTTAAGAACCTTAGTCAAACTTGTGGACTGAAAAGGTTATACAACATACATGAGGAAGTATTAATGAAGGATTTCATTACTAAACCTGCCTTTGCCTGAGCTTGCCCTAAGTCTTTGATAATTTCACTGAAAAAAGAGGACTCAAGGGTGGGTTCAGTCATATTGGTTGCAGATCTGCACCTCAGACAAGAGCCTGAAGGAATAATGCTGAAAATGTAATCTGTCAGCAACCTCAGCAATCTATCTTGCTGAAGAAATGAGACCCTACTAAGGTAACCCTTTTGTGTTCAGGGCCAGGACATTCTGTAGAGAGTCAGTACTTTCTGAAGGTGATAATCTAATCTGTCCAAGAAATGAATGTCATGGTATTATGAAAAAGTGGTATGTTTACCATAGGATGCATGGGTTTAGCAGACACAGCTGGAATTAAATAGAGACCATTGTTTCATGCCAGGAGATCCCATCCAAAACTATTACTTTTAGAAGCAGATACACGAAGATTTGCTGGTTAGAGGGGAATTTGGGTTTTAGGGAGTTAGAGGGGTTTGCATTTTTTTTTTTTTGTTGTGGTTTTTTTTTTTTCTGGGTTTTTTTTTTTGTTTTTTTTTTTTTTTTTTATAAGGGCTTCTATAAGTGTTTGCTGAGTTGTTATTAGCCTAGATTCCAGCAGAAAAAACACAACCTGTTGTTATGACTGTAAGAGAACTGTCCAATAATTTAAATCATAACCTTCTTATCTCATACTGCCCAACTATACACAAGTCCTTGTACCGGCTTCCAGACAGATGTTTCTGACTTGCTGTTCACTTGCCTTCGTGCCTCATGAAGAAGTACTTAAAAATATTGACTGATGACATTGTGCAGTGTCTTTCACCACAGTAAAATTCCACCTTGCATTTTGATTTTTATTTATGTCTCTTGGCAAGGAAAAGAATTTGCTGTTGAAATCTACAAGCAGAACATTCTGTACGAGATGGGGTTACTTAGCTGAGTCCTGTCTTTGTCTCTACAAGTAGTACAAGTAGTTCTGCTTTTATTCCCCTCCCCCCCCAGTAGTCTATTGTACAAGTAGTTCTGTTTTCACATCTGGCTTAGCAAGATTGGTTTAATGATACTCTATTGAAATTATTATTGTAACTTTTGTACCAGCGAACTGCTGGCTTATGGATTGTTGTGCTTTTTCCAGGACGGCAGGTACAGAGCAAGAAATTGTTCAGCCATGGGTTGTGGTGAATCTGGTAGTGTCTATTCTAGTTGGGACAAGTTGGATCTTCTTGTCTTACCGACCAGAGCTAGACCACAGTGAAGGTAGGAAACATTAATAGGCAATGTTGTTTGTTCGGGCTTCTATCTGCTATGCTCTGTCTTTGCTGTTCAAGACTAGCTTTGAGAAATCTTGTGGCTGAGGTAAAGGAAGCATCTCCTAGCAACTTTCCAAAACAAAACCCAACATGCTTCTTCAGGCTACTTTAGCATTTTAATGTACGTATTTCTGTATTTCAGCTGGCCCCAGTTAATCTGCTTATTTATAATAACTCAATGAGGTAAAAAAAAAAAAAAAAACAAACCAAAACCAAGCAACAGCTAGATGGCAGCCTTTACAGTGTTTGACAGTGCAATTTATAATAGATGCTCAAATTGGTTGTAAAACCCCATTCTGTAAATAATAAAGACTTACTCAAGCAAGCAAATTAGCAGTATTTAACTCTGGTTTGATATTTCTGTGTGCCTACTAAGATTAGAAAACCTGCTTCAGAAATTTCTAGAGAAATTCTATTAGGACATATCCTAGATAGAGAAAGGAGACTGCAGACTTTAGTTTATTAGAGGTGAGCAGGAAAAACACATGAGAATCTCAAACTTGAAGGGATATATCACATAGTTGCTTGTACAGATCGTGTAACTTTACCATGTTGACAAGATGTTGGCAAACACAGCCTGGTCTGTACACTGAATGTGCTGTTAGCAAGACAGAATGTACACAAATTCTGAGGGTGTAGTATGGATACCTAAGGGAACCCAGATAAGAGAAAACTAAGCTAGCAGCACAGAGCTCCACAAGGGCTACCACATCAGCTACTTGTGTGCCTAGCCGAATTCCTCTACTGCACCTCTTCACTGCTGACCTTCAGCTATTTTCCATGGCTGAGCTGCTATGATGACAGCTAGTGGTGAGTGGCATCATTCATGATTCTTTCTATCCCAGCTTCTCTGCTGCTAAATTACCCTGTGGTACACTGAGCAGATATATCCATAAATGAATGAGTCTCTAAATAAAAATCTTCCCTTGAGTCTGACACACTCAAAGCTTAGTAGACAGTGGTGGCCCTTGCCATTGCTGAGTTCTTGATACTATGGTTGGGAATAAAAGCAGGATAAAATAAAAGTTTGAGGGAATGCCAGAGCAGTTTTCAGGAATAATGAAATCATATTGAGGTGAAACTTTAGAAAGAAAACCTGATTCTTCTCTTTCTCTTTTAGAGCTGATGTTTCATGCTGAAATCAAGGAATTTCCTCAGGGCGATAGCTTACCCAGAGTCCAGCCATAGTGTGGAACAAGCAACTGAAAATGTTGTAGCTGTGACTGATGGCTCAACATATTGTGTATTATATCCATGTATTATAACTTTCATAAAGAAGAAAAATGTATTTTTATATTGTATATATTTAATTTTGGTCTTTTTATGTATGCTACAAGTTCCAGATGGGATTGAAGACTTTTATACTTTTGCTTTCTATTTTACAAAGTAGATTATCTCTAATATGTAATGTCAAGGTGATTTTGTAAATACTGCTAACTATATAGCCAAAGAAACTAGGTGGATGCAGATCAGGTACTCAGTGCTTTTTGACCACTGTACAGTCTTCAGCAACCTGCTTTTGTTATTAATGCTGATGGCAATTAGCTTATTGTTTTGGTTAAATATTCTCTAGAGATGAAAACAAATCTTACGAAGAATGTGGTCTAAGGAAGATTATAAAAAAACAGTAAGCATAAAACACGGTATTGGTAAGCATAAAATAACCTAGGTTTAGTTGTAATTAAAAGTATTTGCTAGAATAAGAGATTGGGATCATCAGAGATTTTGTTTAATAATTCCTTAAAAGAGGACACTAATTTTTCTTCATTTAGTTCTGTTGATGAAAGATCTTGATGATAGTAAGTTTTTTCAAGTTGATGTAGATACAAGAAAGAGAAGTTAAATGTTGCAACAGTTTGGTCAGTTAATTAATACCTATATAAGATCTTTTAATCAAATAGGGTGGTTTTGGGTTGCCAAATATATATGTAGGTCCTGTCATTTCTTGACAAGATGCGTGACTATTACAAAGCCACAGTTCACAGGAATAGTGTTCTGGTTTCTCCTTTCTCTAACATGGCAAGAGCACTAGTGTTATTCACTGCACTTCCCAAAGAAATTTGGATTTCACAGGTATTAAAACTGTTCCTACTTCTATGTATTTTGATGGAGATTGATTTTTTCCTCAAAAGGATGTTTGTTGTTCTCTGTTAGAATGGAATGGGGAAATTCCTAAAATTATAAAAAAAATGCTTTCTAAAGCAGAACAAAAACTCTGCAGCAACCCACCTTCCATGTACAGCGATGCAGTAGTAGTGCAGATGATGCTTTCTCATTATAATAGCCAACATTCTTTTTTATATAAAAGCAGCAAAATGAAAGTACTGCAGATGTAAATAAATACAGATGTATTGCAGGATGAAACAGTCTCCTCAATAGACATAGAAGACGAGCTAGTTTGAAATCAGTTTCTCAAGAAAGTACTACCTAAAGCCCCAAAGCTATTTGTATATGTTATTTAATATGCATTGATTTTGCATTGTTGGCATTTTTTTTATGTATATGCATTTTTTGTAAAGGGTATGCCCTTCTCACAAAAAAGCTACAAAGTTTCCTGGGGAATAGCTGTACTTTCTAGTAGGGAGGATAGGAGTAGCCAGATAAAAGGCTTGAAACCGAATGTTAAAGCTCCAGTTAACTTTTTGTGCCCTTACCAGAGTTGCTTTAGAACAAGGGTGGAACACGAATAACTAGGGCAAGCTGCTGCCTTATTGAGGACTTGAATTCTGTTATACCCATACAGATATCTTAATTAACAAATTCACTGTTCATAATATTTTTTAAATGCTGTGGTAATCTTGAAGGGGAAAAAAAAAAAACAGTTTTACCAGAATGAAAAGCTGTTTCACAGCTATTGGCTTTGATCTGGGCCATTCTCTTTGTTGTAGGAAGGAGCTTTTAACCTTTTTTGTAAATTGTTATGGCTTTGGTGTTGCAGTGGTGGTTCCTGTCATAATTTGGCTGTAAGAGATGGGGAATGAGGCACTACTTGGTGTTCCCATGTAGGTTGCCACAACATTTTCTCCAGATGTGGTGTTTGATATGCAGAATTGTCCTATGGCTTTTCTTTGCTGCTTGATATTTCTGTCATCTTGGCATGATAAAAAGTCCAATTTTGCCCACAAAGTATGGAGCCCAGGCAAAACTGTGTTAAGTCATCACATCAGTACGGGAAAAACTTGAATAATATTATTGCTGACATGATTACTAGAAATGGGCCTTTCAAGTATCCCTTGGACAAAGCGATGCTAGCTGAGGGATTAATTCTCATTGTAAAATACAGTAGTTTGTTTAGATGGTTGAGCAGAAATTAAGTTAATGGACTTAAAGGGATCAATATTTCAAACCTGCCTTGCCTTTCCAGTGTATCTTTTTGGGAGGGTCCAATTATATGTATTTTTAAATGTAGGATGTTTGAGGTTGTCATTTAAAATCAGACTTAATAAGCAATTTGATGGTTAATTATCTATTTTTTAAAGTACTTTTCATTCCTCACAATGGAATGTGGGCCTCACAATGGAATATGAGTTTAACTGAGTTTTTTGGTCCAGTTACTTGGTTTTACAAAGTTTACAAAATGCATGTTCTGTAATTAAGCATCTAATATCTGCAGAAGCCTTAACTGAAATGCCTTTGTGCATTTCCCTACCGTTGTTTTTAATGCAGTATTTCTGTGTTAATGAAAAAACTACAGAGATGTTAGTGCCAATTTATTGGTTTTACGTACATGAAAAAATTAAACAATTGCTCTAAACTATCTAGAAATTACTGTACTTCTTTGTCCTGTTTCCAAATGCTGAGTCTGTTTAAAACAAGTCAGTCCATCTAATTTTTTCCCCAGTGCTAATATTATGCATAATATACAAGCTCTGAACAGGTGATTAAGGGAAACTGGTTTTAATTTATTTGTGGCAGTGTTGTAAATAATGCCTTTGCTTTCTCTCCATCAGATTTCTGCTGCTGTACTAGTGTTTTACACAATTGGAAATGGAACTGTAAACTCATGAAAACTAGCAAGTAAAGTGCATTTCATCACGGAATGGGGTTTGTTTAGCCTAAAAAGAATATTAAGAGGGCAAAGTGATTGCTGTCTCTAACCAACTTAATGAACGCTCACAGAGATGATATGAGTCAGACTCTTCTGAAGCTGCGCAGTGAAAGGCTGAGTGGAAATAGTCACTGGCAGCATCAGGAAAATTGCCATTAGCTGCCATAGGAGTTTTGACAGGGCAGGAGGGGGACTCACAGGGGCTGTCTGTGGGAGCTCCATCCCTGTAGCTTTTCTGGACTTGGGTGGACTCGAGCCCTATTGCCTGTTGGAAAGAATTCTCAGAACACACTCTTCAGTCTGTTTAGAGGGTCTAGACTCTTGCAGAGTGCTTGGTGGTGCATTTCTGCAAGTCAAGTACATGTAGTGCCTGCTTCTTCCTTACAGTTATACACAAAAGTTACAAGGTAGTACACTCCTAGTTATAGTGATGGCTCAGTAATCTATATACCTTGTTTTCTTTGTCTTTCCTTCTAATCACTATGCATGCTTATAGGAGGGGTCTTCAGCTGGGCTGGAGTCTTTGACTTATGGGAGTTTTTGTATTTTAATGAAGGCAGTTCACTTCAAGGACACCTTTCCAGCTTCTTGCTTGCAAGATATACATCCTTGATCAGAGAATGCTCTCCTCCTCCTCTGGGGCCCTTTGGCCTTTGTTAGTCATTATCTACTGAAACCAAGGCAATTCTTCTTCTAAACCTTGACAGATATTTACATAGTTTCTTCTGGGTTATATTTTGACCTTCCTGCTGCATATTCAGCATCAGGCCCATGCAGCCTGAGCAGGGGTTGGACCCAACAGCTCTGGAGTCCCTTTGAAGCAATATTGTTCTTAATCTGCATCTGAAAGTGCAAATTCTGAAATTTGGCTTGAATTCCAATTGTTATTTTCTTAACTCAGCTTTCTCAACATGAAGCCAGGTGGCATTAATTTGAAAAGTGTCTTTTAAAGTTTTTTTTTCCTCCTTGTATTGCCGAAGTAAACTTCAGGATTATGGTTAAATCAGGATTATTCGCTTACATATTTGCAGAACTTATATAAACTACTGAAGGCTTTAGGAGTATAGAGTAAATCATCAGGTGTGTAGTTACCGCTAAAACTTACCTTTTTCTCGGTTTTTCCTCATAGTGGTGTGGAAAGTAATTCCTCAGTGCAGCAGTGCTTGAAACTGGTCTGTAAACCCACAGACATTTAAAGACCAAGTCTCTTTCCTTTTTTTTTTCCTGGGTGTTAACGATGTTCTGTGTCTGCGGGGCTGCTCGCTCTCCTCACGGAGGGCAGGGAGGAGAGCTCCCACCTGGGAGAGGTCCGTTGCCCCTCCAGTTGCTGGTTCTAGGACAGGTGCTTGTGGGGATGTTTTCTCCCTGGTCCTGCTCGTCGGGAACAAGCGGTGTGTCGTCGTCCCTTCCCCGGTCCATTTATCTACCGATACAGCCTGACCATTTCGTACTTCACCTCAGCCCGGAGCCGCTGTCCTTCCCCCTTGCACCCCGTGCCGGCAGGGGGCGCCTCGAGCGCGCAGCGCATAGCAGCCCTTGGGGCCGTTGCCGGGGCCGCCATGTCAGAGTCCGTCTGAGGCCTGCGGCGGGGCTGGCCGCGCCGCCCCGACTCCCGCTGCTCGCTGCCTTTCCCCGCTTGGCGCTGCAGTGCCTCAAACGGGAGGGCGCCGAGCGGGAGGCGGTACATTGTCCTTCAGGGGGATCGAGGGAAAAATAACAGCGTTATCCTGCACCTCTGAGCCCGAGAGCGGCCCTTCTCTCCTCTTGGTGTGCCTGTGGAAGGGAAGCAAGGAGGGAAGCCTGCCTGCCTAACAGACTGGTTTCCCTTCCTGCCTTTGCATCTCAGGATGCAAAGATTTCTGTCGTAATGGGTACAGAGCTGGATTTCTCTGGCTCTTCTTTTCCACTTCACTCATTAATGGCAGCCAATGCATGCCTCTGTAGCAGCTGTAATGGAAACAGGAAACCCAGTCAAAGAGAAAAAAATCCCATATATGCTTACACACGAAAAAAATACTTGTTTTAATTCTGTATTTTAAATCAGTATAATTTTTATTCAAACTTAAAAACCCTTGAAAAGTCTTCCCTAACTATGGCAGTTTCCTGTACTGTCCTCAATAAAATGGAAGAGAGCATGGCTATTCAGGTTGGTACAGGCAGGCCCTCAGACAACTAGAGACAAGGAAAAAGACCTGTCTTGTGGATAAATTTCCACACCACTGTGTTAACCTACACAGTGAAAGCCAAAAAGTTTAATGTACTCTTGGGGAAAACAAAAAACCAACACCCCAGCAAAAAAAAAAAACCACAACAACAAAACAACCAAACCCCCCCCCCAAAAAAAAAAAGGAAAAAAAATCCCGACAACAACCATTTCTGAAAACAGAAATGGCAAAAAACTTAAATAGCTCTGTCAGTAAAGGATTTTGGAATTGTTAAAGCAAAAGTCTCATAGCAGAAGAGCAAGAAGAAATACCTAAACCAGTAAATTCTTCTTCCATTTTTAAATGTTTGTGGTGCTATTATTCAAGCAGAATAGCACTGAATGGCATGGCTTTCCTTTCCAAAATGTGTCTTTCAACAAGCTGAGCATGAGGAAAAAGTCATCAAGAAATCCTGAGTGGAAGTCAAAAGGCAAATGATGTAGAGGCTCCTAGGAAATGTGCCATGATGTGCCACTATCATCTGGGATGAATATTTACAAATATACAATTTAAGAAGGAAAACCAAACTAATTTGAGAAAAAGTAGTGCTATTGTAAATACAAAACATGCAAGTATGCTGAACCAGCTCTTTCAACATCATATGCTCAGGGTCAAGGATTCAAAGTCATCTGTGTTCTTCCATAATAAGGAAAACTTGAAGCAGAAAGCAAAGCAAGAAAAAGAACATGATAGCCAGCCAAACAGAGCCTTTAAGAACGTCTGTGATTGCTCCATCAGCTACTGCAGAACAACAGCTACCTCAAACCACGAAAGCATTCAAAGAGAACTTATCTACAAGTGGCTTTCTAGGTTTCACATGGGCAAATTTGCCTGTAAGAATATTTTGCTTTTAGTTGACACATCACACATATGAGAACTAGAAATATTCACAGAAAATACTATCAGCTTGAAGTTTGAGAATCAAAACATTCAAGCAGAGCAAATGGAAATCAGTCTTAAGGAAAGAGTTAATAAAAAGGTAAGATTCTTGGAGAAATATTCCAAGATTTATTACCGGAAATTGTGACACTGCAAAATGACACGGGAATCCAGAATGCCCTTCCAACGAAAAGTGAGAGGGCAAGGAAAATCTTATTTGGGAATCTCACTTGGCAAGATATTCCCAGGTTGTGATGAAGAAATAAAGTCATGAACTAGTATTAGTAGTAATAATAGTAGCAATTATAATAATAATGTTCTTGCAATATCTTTATTGCTTCTTTCACTTTAATGTGTTACCCAACATTAGATGTGTTTTCACATTGGTTACAGGTGTTACATAGCTTTTCTGGCTTTGGTCATTTACAAAATAAGGGGTTGCACACTGTGCACTCTTAATCAGAATTAATTGATGTGATAAACTAATGGATTATACAAAAAGGCCAGACCATTGCAAAAAAAAAAAATTACTTCAATGGAAAACATGTTTTTGCTGTCAGAATAACAAGATTCTCTTGCATTTCGGAGATGTAAAAAGTGTGGGAAAGAAAAAGCATGTAGCATTTAAAAAAATGAAAATATTTTCAAGTGTATTTTTTCTAATGTGGTTAGTCAACATTAACTACAGTATAATAGCCACACTGAGTGAAAGCAACCACTCTGAAGATTCACAGAGTTCTTTCCTAGGAATTTTTTATGTAACATTCCTTTCTTTATTACTAGTGTGTCACTTTGCTTTGCCATAATCTATGTTTTGGAAGTCCTGTCAAGACTATTAAGTGAGATTTCAGCTTCTATTAGTGATCCACTCTATTGCAGGTAGATTTCATGACAAGACACATATAGATTCCATGAACCTGGATTTGTGGGTAAATCCAGAAGTAATGGCATATACGGTAACCATGCCTAAAAATAAAACCACCACTCAAATGCAGCTAATTTCATATGAACCTTTTTAGGCATTTTTCAGGAATTTTGTGGGACTTTTGGGTAAGTAACATACATTTATGTAATCAATTTATGGAGTTTTCATTTGGGAATGATGGAAGTTTCCACAGGAACCTGTTTAAACCTTTCTTTCCTTCATCCTATCTCAAGTTTCTGGATAGGTTTAATTATGCTAAATACCAAATGTTATTCTGCTAGCTGTTTATTAGTAGACCACCTCGATTTTTGAGTGTTTTCTTTTTAAAATCACTAAGTCTTTTCTGGTCTGTTACAGCAAATAGCATTATTTCATAGTACGATTCTTAGTCTTTTGAGGTCTGTCTGCATGGGCATGGTGTGGTATCTCTGAATTTTAGTTTTAACTTACGCATACAGAACAGGGTCATTACAGCTATCTTAGTTGGTTTAGATGTCTATTAGATAACCTAATATGCTTTAGCAAAGCTACTTATTAGCATTAAAGATGGGGTATGTAAGTCACCAACTTAGGTATCTTGCCTTTTGTCAGAGACATCTGGAATAATGGTTTTCAAATGCTTTCCTGTGATTTTACCCATTCTCTAGGTTAAAAAACTGGTTTCATAGCACTTGAGGAGGGTGGGGAAAAGATAGAGGTAAGGTAAAACTCCTATTTATTTATTTATTTATTTTTGTTATTTAATAGTATTGAGTGGGAAAAACTGTTACTACCTCTTCAATGGTTATTTACTGCATTGAGACTTTAGAGTAGTTCATACAGCAGCTCAAGTTAATTCTGAGTAAATCACTTTTCTTGTGTTCATCCATTCATCCACAGGCTGTTGCGATACCAGAGCAAGAGAGTAAGAAACTCAACATATTGAGTATATACTCAGGATGTTAATTAAGTTTTCTCTTGTTACAGGTATTTCATTGGTTTATGTAGTGTTCTAGGAAAAAAAGAAAATCCTAAAAACCAAAAAACAATGTGGCATCAAAAGAACCCTTTGTGTTGTGTTGGTTCTGCATTGCAAAAGTAACAAACCTGTGAATTTCTCTTTCAGTAGCTGTGAGATTTTGCAAATGCATAAATGTTCTTGGAGGGTGTGGAAAGTAACTTCTTGACACTGGAACACCTGGTTAAGTGAATTTATAATGATTTTGATTCATCCAAGTTCATTTTTACAGAGTGCAGGGCACTTGTTTCAAGAAAAAGTTGCAACTATTACTAGCTAAGCTGCCTGAAATTTTCTGCAATTTTTCTTACAAAAAAAAAAAATAATGTTTATTCAGAGGTTTGTAATCAAAATACATACAACTTCATGTGTGTTCTCACATATTTGACTCAGTTTTTACATGTGTTGTTAGTCAAAAGTTACTTGTAGACACTACATAATGTATTTGATTTGAAAACACTTGGAATTTGTAGGGGTTAAGAATTATGAATATGGGGTCCATGTCAAAAATACTATTTTCTCTCAGAGTATATAATTAATATTTTTTATGATCAGATTTTAGACAACTATTTTCTTACCTAATGACTGACATAAATATGAAACTTCCTACCTGCAGTAACAGCAGCTGTTATTATGACAGGACTATGGTGAAAACAGAAGTACAAGGATTACAAAAATAAAGGGAGACAGATAGGGTAAGTTTATTGAAAGGTTTTAAATCTTAAGTTTCACATATTAAGTTTTGAAATATAGATCTCTCTCTTCACAGCATGATGAGTAGAATCAACTTTCTTGTTAATACTTTAATGTGGTCATTTAGAATTTTATGTCAGTATCAGCCTTGTATTTCAGTCATTTGGTCCTCAAGGCTTTGTAGTAAAGCTCCTGACAAAACAGCAGTATTCTCAAGGCTTGTTGCAGACTGGCTCAGCTACGGAAGACCTAATATGAATGCTATTTATGCTGAAAATATAAAATACAGACATTTGATAGCTATTTATACTTTTTTTTTTTTCTACAGACATAACTTTTATCAGTAAAGTACTAGTGGCTTTGGGACCCAATGAAACACAGCTTGAGTTGCCTGGTACAGTGTAAGAAGAGATGAGAACTTACTGAATTGTAGGGAAAAGGGCAGTTTTTCATCTGACTTAAACCAGATAGGATCCTAATGAGGTTTATTAGGTTTTTGTTATGGGTGAATCTATCCATGGGAATTTAAACTCTTGCTTGCCAGCAGCTTAATGCATGTTGCCTGTTCTTCTAAGAAAACAGTACTAGGTTCTGGTAAGTCCTGGTGAACAGGAATACAGTATAAATAAAAGTATGTACAATAACTTTAGATTTTTTTTTATGTGGTTCTTCAAACTTAACCCGTACTGTTATAACTTGAGACTTTTATTGCATTGTAAGAGATCCTTAGATTAACTGCTAAAATGACACAACAATAAATAGAGATGCAAACCCACAAATCTGTACTAAGAATGTAGACAAACGCAAGAGCATGAGTCACATTTTCAAGCAGCTTAACTTCTTTGGGAAACGCACAGTATTAAAACTGCATGAAATATTATGCATAGCTAATTTTTGGCAAATATGACAGCACATCAAACTGAGAAAAATGCCTTTTGGATGTATGAAAAGAGAAACATTTATCTGTTTAAGCAGCTAATTTGTTCAGTTTCAAATTTAGACTTGGAAGTGGAAGATTTCTCCTCACTAAAATAATCTGGGTGATAATGAAAAGACAGATTATTTAAGCAAGGTCACAGGCAAAACCCAAGCCTGAATTCAGAAAGGCACATTGTGTGCATCAAAATGAGCTGAAAATACACCACACAGTAAGATTACAGCAGGAACTCTCTTAAGAAATATTCTGAAAGGGAGAGAAGCATTCAGCTATTCTCTATATACTGTTTTCCTTACGGTCAGAAAGTGAGGCATGCTGCATTTCATTATGCCAACAAAGAAAATAGTTAATGAAATAAGGCCACTTCAATGGCATTTTCAAGTATATCTCGTCTTACTGTATCTTAACCATACAAACTAAAGCAGCAAATAAAAATCACATTTTCCTTCTTTTAAGCACAGGAGAGGTATGATTGTTCGGTATTTATTTAAAACTCCCAGTCTGTATCATCTTGATTTGCAGTAATATGTCCAAGTTCAGTGCCAACTGTTGTCCAGGGCAGTGCCAAGAACTCTGAACTGTTGTTTTGAATAGGAGGCGGTAATAAAGACAGTAGTGAATTCTGTGTTTCTTCTTTTATCTAGAAAAAAGAAAAGTTAAAACAAGGCTGCACATAAAAGTCTACACAACCTTGTATCTGACTTCATTAAAAGCATGTGAAAATCACAGCCATGTTCTTGCATGTTACAATACTGAAAATAATAGGATGAGGAGTTTAGTTTTCTTCACTCTAGAGTAAGTTGAATTACTCTTTGAAGACTAATTACAACAGCTATGCAGTTTTTCTGCTTTAAATTAAGAACATTAACCATTATTCTTATTAGTTAGGCTGTCTGTAGTTGAACCAACTTTATCAAAGGGGAAATGGCTCATTTACACTTGCCATACTCTATCATTTCCTTTAAGAAAAAAAAAAAAAAGTCTGAAGCAGATATGCTGTTACAGGATGTTTTTTTGGCTCCAGGTAACTTAATTATTTTGTAATCTAACTCTAATATTTGTGTTTTATTTAGGCTACAGCTATGTCATATAACAAAATATAGTAAACTCACCTGTCTGAAGAATGTATGCGAAAGCAAACTGCTTGCTGATGGCCTGGATCATAAAATGAACAATATAATTATGTTTTGGAAAATTTGCTTCTGGAAAATGGGCCAGACTCACAAATCAATTTAAGCCCCGTGTATTTTCATCCACAGGACAAATGTGAAGCATGAGAAAAGCAACACAGGATTCCAACATTCTAAGCCTCAATTTGTAGTGAAGACATTACTAAAGAAATTATTTCAAAAGGCTTTAATGCCTCATTCAGAAGAGACATAGTACTGAAAACATATACTTCAGATTTCTGTTTTCTTCTTGGACAAAGTACATGTTTAAAAATTAATTCTGCTTGTTACAGAGTACACTTATATTGCAAGAAATTCAGGAGTCAATCAACTTTAAAAGCATGGTTCCTTTAACAGACAAGGTTATTCTTAAATTACAAAACCAAAGGTAAGTGTACTGTTTTGCATAGTACCTTCTGGTCTGAAATTCTGACTTGAACAGTATTCAACTAACTGTCCTAAGTTGTGAGCTGTGCTTAGCCTTAGATTGAAATGAGAGAAAATTAGTTTTCACTAAATTGTTACCTTTTCTCAGGGTCCTGTTGCAAGCAAAGTTCTACCAAGTTGTGGAAAGCAGGTGAAAACGTTTTGGAAAAGGGAATTTGTAGTCTTTCACTGGTCATTGTTCGTGTCATACTCTCACCAATTCCAGAATCAACACCTGACCGGGAATTCTTTATCCTGGATTCCCCACGGGGAAATGTATTTATATCCCAAGGACAGTATGTGGGACCTTTCAGCTTTTGCAGCAGCATCTAGTAGAAAGGAATAGCAGTACAAGAGTTCAAAAGCTATCCAGACCTATTCAGGCTAAGATGTGAAACTCCAGTAATGGAAGGAATTATTTGATCTAAAAAGAGGCATGTGTACTTGAAGTAACAAAAACCAGCCACCATTTCAGCAGGAATACTACTGTTTTCCCTGAGTAAAACAAAAAAAAGCTCAGTGTTTTGAAGCAGAAATAGAATTTAGCATCATACCTGAGTGCGAGGCATATCTTGAAATGGAACATGCCCGTTGGCTAATTCACATGCTGTAATTCCTACACTGTAAATGTCAGACTTCATGTTATACCCAGATAAATCCTGTGAGAGAAGGAGACCTCTACTTGATTACTAATGCCATTTAGCAGTGCTGACAAAAATACAAGTGTCTGTTTCAAGGCAAGATTCTAATATCCTGTTATCTGTAGGTGATTATCTACAGGATGGATTGAAAAATTAAGTGTAGTTTATACTAACCTGTCTTAGTAGTTCAGGACTCAGCCAAGGAAGCACAGATGTACTAAACTGGGGGAAATCATATACCACCTTAGACTTTTGTCCATTGTTGACTAAACTGTAGAGGTTGTTTAAGCCAGAGAGAGAAACCAGCCCATCCCCTGAAATCAGAATGTGGCTAGCTTTAATATTCCTGCAACATAAAGTGGTAAATTTTAGTTACAGGAATTACACAAAGCATTACTAGAGTAGAAAGGCTTTCATATTTTTGTTAACTTATAATAAGATGTTAGTGTGCAGCTCTATCTAGCAGATTATTTTCCTGTAAGTTCTTCACTTCGTGTGAGTTGTCTTTTTAATACAGTCCCAAGAGAAAGCAGAGATTAGAGGGGTAAGAGGAAGGAGGAAAGGCAGCCAGAAGAAAGGGCCCTCTTTCCCTGCAAAGGGTGTAAAGTAAGGAAACCCTTTCTACAACTCTGATTCTCTTCTGCTTCAAAGAGACAAAGCCAAACTGATGTATAATCCTTGTAGCAGCTGGCTTTAAGTAATGTATGAATACTGTTCTTGCTAAGCTTCTACAAACTTGGTTCTGCTCTGTTATTGAAAAAAGAAAAAAAAAATGGCTCTGCACTGGCTGATGTAAGAAGGTATATAGAAAAAGGGTGGAGACAACACTACCTGAAAATGAGTTCTGAAGCAAATCTAAACTCTTAATAAATTGGATGCTGTAATCTGATTCTTACCTATTGACATTCTCCTACCTGTGAATGTAGCCATTCTGGTGCATGTAATTTAATCCTCTGATTGCACCAAATAGAATGTTCCCTATCAAAGCCTCACTCATTCCTTCAGGAAAATAAGTCTTCAGCAGGTGTCTAGCTGAACCTGGAAGTGAAAAAAAACTAGCTAAGCCTAACAAGTCTTTCTAAATTACTCCTTTGTGTTTGCTTCATTGTATACATTCATCAAGAGTGGCATTCTTATCATTACTTTGACTGTGAGACATCAAGAGTGGTCACATGCCTCCATCAGGCAAAGATCACATTCCAGTCATGTTTCTGTTAAATGAAAAACCTGTATTCAATCTAGACAAGTTTTCTGTTGGCAAAATTCGAAGTTGTATAAAGTCAAATAAGTTTCCCAATTACCATTCCTCATGCGGTGGGTGTTAGGACTAAGCGCAATTTAATGCAGTTCAAATATCAGACTTCATGGGGAAAGATTTTGTACAGAAGACTTCTCTAAAAAATGGTTTGGGAAAGTTTGTGGGTTTTTTTTTCTACAAGACTGGAGATGCTTGAAGAAAAAACTCTCATGGACCATGTGGCCAAAATTGCATCCACCTTTTTTACTATTCCAAAATTGCAGTTAACAGTTCTTACCATAGGCCATGAATGGGGAGATGACCCAAAGCCAACTACCAGCTGTAAATACTGTCCAAAGCGTCATTACATTGGGATGCTGGAAAAAGTGGGATAAAACCACCTCATTCTATGGAATTAAATGAAAGTGGATGTGTTAACCACAAGACAACAGTCTTAAGAGCATTAACTACATCAGTAATCAGTAGAAAGAACTGTTCCCTGTGTGAATTTATACAAAGTTGCGGACAATTTACACAGCTTGCAATAGAAATGTAAATAACTTGCCTATAATTGCATTTCTCTGAAGTAAATCTAGTTCGTTCATAGTCCAAAGTTTTAGTGTTAAATACAAAGTACAGAACATGTTTCAAAGGAAAGGTTGTGCAATTACAGAAGGATTTCTAAAACACTTATCAGCCGTTTTCTTCAGAAACCAACTCTCAAATTTACACATGCCTTGTGTTTATATTCTACTCCTCTAGAGGAAAAACTTGACTGAAACAAGCCAGTACAAACACAAAGGCTACATCTGTTTAGTAGCCTCATATAAATTCATCACTGTCTTTACCTGACTTGTGCAGAAATGCTGTTGCTTTACCTGTAAGGCTTTCAAATGCTCTTCAGAGCAATTTTCTAGGTCTGTGATCCTTACAGCAACTTGCATGCCTGTAGGTGTATGCCGTGCAAGGTAGATTGAAGTTAAGTTGTTGAACTTCCGTCCTGAAACCAGAAGAGGCTACCTTAACATTGGAAAATATAATAATCCACCATAATTTCCTTCATATTTAGAGAAAATCTTATATTTCTAAACCTACATTGATAACAGCATTGCCTTTTCTTTAAGAATGTTAAGAACTTAAGTAGTTGCAGCAGAATACATCCAGCAAATTAAAATACGGCTCTGCTATTCTTACAGCAACTTAGTGTTGAAACACTCTTTGGTATCAATTATACATCTAAATGAACAGCATTTTCAACATGCATATTCACATAAATATATGCATGCACAGTAGAATTGAGGGCAGCCATCCTTAGGACAATCACCTCGGGCAGCCAAATGACAAGACATGATGTTACTTAATGCTGTATTTATTGTCCACATACTACAGATTTAGAAAACTGACATGCACAAACATCAAGAGAAAAAAAAACAGGTAATTATTGATTTTTATTGATATCTTAAAATAGGGATCAGAAGCATGAGAAATGTTCTGCACTTTTCTCAACTAAAGAGGCACAAGAATAGTTCTAGTCAGCTGATAATACATTTTCCAACTTATTGTTTACTGCAGTTAGCAACAACCTATTGAGAACATGCATCTGCAGGCACAAGAAATATTTTTAAGTATGCTTATTTTACCTATTTGCAGCTGGAGTTCATAGTGTGAAACATTAGAAGAACAAAATACCATTTCATTCTTTCCTGTAGATGGGGGAATCCAGGCTAGATCAGGATCAGCCTAAAAGTGTGGGAAAATAGTTCTCAAAATGACAGTGTAATTTTAAACATTTACATGTTAATGCAGAAATATCAGTACTTAAAATGCTAAGATCAAGTCTTCAAGCCTTAACAAGCTGGTCCTTCTACCATTATGCTGAGACTCAGTTTTATGAGCTACTTGTTTTTTGTGTGTGTTTGGTTTGTTTTTAAACTGGTACAAGAGTGTAATACTTTGTTACCTATAGTCTTTTTTTCAGAGTGAAAGCCCCAAACTCTGGTAAAAGTAACTCTGGTTACTTTTGCTATCAACATTTTAACAAATACTTCTAATAAGATTATTTTTGATATGTACCACCTTCATATTTAATGCTGCCGGTTAATGTTTTTGTTTTCTCCTTACCAGGCATTCATGAATGCTGCTCTCAGATAGCTCTTCTGGTCTGATTGATTCAACTGGTGTACGTAGAATACAGGAACAGTCCTTAAGAACAGAAATAACTGAATGTTACTGGAATTGCTGCAATTTATTAAACACAGCCATAGGAAAGCATCAAAAAGTAACCCTATAAACAGCAGTTCAGGAAGTTTTCTGCTACAAGTCAGTCAAGCAAGAGGTTAAAAAACAGCACAGAACACATACATGGCAGATCTAGAGAGGAGAGATATTGAACAGTCTCCTTCAGCTAAAGTTGATATGATGATGTTTAAATACTTCAGCACTGTGGAAATCCCCTCAAGCAAGGCATTTCATCAGAACTTTTTCACATTAAGGTATGACTGGGTAACAAGGTACAAGCGCTAAAGGTTTTTAAATACAAACTTACCAAACAAGACATGGAACCGCTTTAGATCGGGGGAAAAGACATATACACCCATTTATCCTAGAAAAAATAAAGTAGCAATGTAAAATTGTATGTAAACCTGTGACAAATGTCTCTAATAAGAACTGTGAGGCATCCCGCTTGGTTAACACACACACAAAAAAAAAAAAAAAAACCAAATTACGCCTCTGGGAAAGCCTGCTTCTGTTGAGTCTTTAAGCAGCATATAGATTTCAAACTCCATACTGAGGATATGCAATATACATTCAAACTCAAGTTTTCCTTTTTTGATTCATGGGTTTAGAGGTGTTATTGCCACTTCTGAACAGACAATTTAATTGCAAGTTAACTGCATAAGTGCAAAAAGTAAAACTGAATGGAATATTGAATTGCTGTCAGTTTGTAGGAAAATAAATAATTGTTGTTTTAGAGCACAGCTGTGCTAGTCAGATCTCGGCTCAGCTCTGTGCAACTGAACTAGCTCACAAAAGAAAAACAACCTACCCAGAAGCAACTGCACTTTACATTTCACAAGTGAGAGAGGAAATACTATTGTAAGGGACTTGAGTAAAAACAAAAGGGGGGGGGAAGAAAGAGGGAAACCAACTCTGATAATTTTCACTCTACTTAGGGCACAGAATCAACATTCAAACACCTTACGTATCAGAGTAGAGACTCTCCAAGTCCTCCATCAGACCTTATGTTTGATTCTTTGAAAGTCTGAACAGTAAGGCGAGATATAACTATGTCTAATAACCATATCAAGTCTTCTGAAGCATAGAGAAGACTAGTTACTCTAGCTACAAGCAAGTCTTCTTCCATGATGGATCCTACTTGGTGGCTGACGTAAGTCATAGAGGCCCATGTTAATATGCAATTATTGCTTGAAACTTAACTTTCAAAAGGTGAAATATCAGAAACTGATTATTTTGTTTATCAAGGAGCTAAGCTTGATTATATCCCACATTTATGTATGCTATGTAATCAAGGCAACATTTTTTAAAAGCTAACAAGCTCGCATCCACTGCCAAATATCCCAGCTACTCCTAATCCTTAGTATTTTTATTCTGAAAATCTGTTTGAAGAAATACTGTAATTCCTTATTAAAGATAACAAATGGAGACAAAAGGAGATCCTTAGTAAGTATTGAGCACCTTCAGAAGATCAGGGCTTGACTTACCCAACTTCACTAAGAAAGTCTGGCAGAGTACAAGAAAATAAATACAGGTGCTTCAAGATACTGTCCAGCACTGTAATGGCTGCAGCATCCTTCTCCTACCTGAAAAGAGATACCTCATTCCATTAGATAATTTATACTGTTGCTTGGAATATGAAACCACAATAGCTAAGGCTGAAGAACAGTGTCATAATAACTACATAAACTAAGTCAAATCATAGAATTTGTTCAAAGGAGTATCACCAGCCAACAGAATGACCCATGTTCCACAACTGTTCAAGTAACATTATAAATGTAAGATTTTTATTTTTCTTATCCATTTTAACATTGCTTCCATTTTTAATACGGTTTTGGATCATGTCCCTACATTAATCTTTTCCCTGGTTCCACATTTTTCTTTCGTACTGCAGACTTTTTTGTTTTTTGTCCTATAGATAGTGACGGTATTGCACAGCTGAACTCGCACATTCATCCCAGCCTGGCCAAAGCCTCAGATGCACCGAGTGATACAGGGAGAAAAAGAAAACCCGAAAAACATGCCTGTCAGCCGGGGGAGTGCGGAGGCTCTGGAGCCCAAAGCCCAGGTACCGCGAACGCACGTTACTCCTGTTCTGCTGACGCCGGGCAGCTAGAGTCTATTTAAGTGTTTGGAGCAACGGAGACAGCTCTCGATCGTGTATCTCGAGTTAGATGATCCGTCTGTGACAGAAGTAACGGAACGCCAGAGGCCGACTCCCCGCGACTCTCCCAGCAAAGCTCCTCATTGCTCCATTACACCCGCACTCCGCGGCGCACTCCCCTCCTCCCTCTCCAGGCGGCCGTTTAACGTTGCCCCCGCTTCCCTGCTCCCTCCCGCGGCTGCCAGGATCGGGATCCGCCGCCGCTCCCCTCAGCCGGCTCTCGAGCTCGGCGTGCTCCTCTCCCCCCCTCCCTGCCCTGCCTGGCTTCCCCCGTCGCCGTGCTGAAGGCGCAGCTTGCCCGGAACCCTGGCTTGCCCGGGAGGCCCTGCAGGGAGGCAGGGCCCGCTCCTACCCGCCGCTGCCGCCTGAGGTTGGGGTCAGCGGCCGCCGGGGGCGGCGACCCGATCCGCCAGCCCGGAACCCCGCCCCGCTCCCAGCCCCAGCAGAGCCGCGGCGAGCACCGCAGCAGCTCGCACTAAGGGCCCGGCGCATTGTGGGGCTCGTCGATTGCGCCAGCGGGGAGGGCGGGCGGCCTCTCGGCGCCGCGCGGCGAGCTGGGGGCTGTAGTTCGGGGGCTGGAGTCGGGCGGAAGCCGTCGGCGTCTTTCTTCAGTCGCTGTTTGATTGCATGTAGAGCTATCGCCCGTCGGCCTTGGTCAGCGGCGGGGAGGAGGAGCGCCGAAGGAAGCGCGGGGCGGGTAAGAGGTGCTCAGCGGTAGCTCTGTAGCCCCAGGGGTGAGGTAGCTTTCTGCTGCTTCTCTTGTCACACGTTAACCCCTTCGGTACTGCGTCCTCCAGCAGCTTTCCCTCGGGGCCGTTCCCCGCTGGGCCGCGGCACCGCCCAGGGTCCTCTGGGGAAATCTGCTGCACCGTGCTGGTACAAAGAATTCTTGTTCCCTTCGTGTGTTGCAGCTGACGGAGCTCTTTTCACGATGGTAACGTAGACTGGTAGTACATTAAACTTTATGCGTTCCATATGTGTGCTTAGATAGGAGTCAAATGGTCGGCTTTGGCTGCTCATGATGGCTGTGGCGGCAGGCGCGGTGGCGGCGTGACCTTCAGCGGGCTCCGGAGTTCCTTCCTGCGTTGGGAGTACCCATGGCCGTACGGCTCTCTTTGCATCATTCTTGTTACCGCTCTTAGGAGGAAAAGCTTGACGACATTTTAGTTGTGGTCCTGCTTGCATATGGATTTGAGAGCAAGGAGATGTTGGCTTCTGTCAGCTTTTTAATCACATTGTTAGATTCGGATCAGCTGATTAAACTGTAGTAAGGCTATCAATAAATGTCTTCTATTCTGTCAACCCTCTTAGTGAAAAAGTCCCATGTAGTGTCGTATCCTTGGGTTTTGGTATTTTTTTTTTATTTTTTTTTTTTAATGCAGTCTTCGGTTGTGGACTGTTGCATATGTGTTTGGGTGTGTTTCACTGTTGACTGATTGCAAGAGTCTAATGCAAATAGTAAATAATTTTCACATAACATGTGATTCAGGTTTTCTTTCAGATACTTGTTAGCTTTTAAAAGATTTATTTCTGAGTAAAAATAGACTTCTCTGCATTTAAAATGAAGCTAAATTGGGGGAAATCGAATACATTAAATTTATGAGCTCTCTAGTGGTGGTGTCACCTATTAGACATCAGTAATCAGTGTGTGAGGTTTCTATTATGAGTATCTGAAAATGTGACTTAACGAGTAGAGTGTTGGAAAGTCACGGACTTTTCTTATGGTGGCTTGGCTCTAATAATGGGCTTGAATTAATCTTGTGTAGTAGGAGTCTTTCAGGAATGATGCAGGTAGTTCATTGATTATGTTTTCAAGAAGATACAAAAGTAGCATTTTTGCAGAGTTGGTTACAAAAGAGGACAGATCCTTTTATGTAGTTAGATTGCTAGTGATACTCTGGTGACTTGAGATCTGCCTGGTTTATTCTGGTAAGTACAGAATTGTAACTGTTAAAATACTGGGCACTAGCTGGGATATATTTTAAGAAACCTAAACTGCTTCCTTAGGTGAATTCAGCTGTGCATCAACTGGAAGTATTAATGATTTCAGTTAGCTTAAATGTTATTTTTGGTCATCTCAACTATACAGAGAACAAGCTTCAACTTTAAAAGAAACTTCTAACAACCTTTATAATAAAATAATAGCACAGCACTTGCCTCAAGAGCATATGTTATTTTTCTGTACACTCTAGACAACAAATGCTCAGTTAATGACAGTTTATTTTCTGGAAAAAAAAAAAAAGGGCAAAAAACCCCACAAAACCTAAAGATTGGTTCCCCTGTGGCTGTAACATTACTGCATGTATACATAATTTCTTGCAGTTCTTTTTCTCCAGAATAAAAAATTCTACCTGAAAGAAATCATGTATACCTGTAGCAATGTTATGAGTGTGCATTTATGAAATAGGATTAGGAATTAATAAAACTTGATAGGGGTATTTCATATAGGTAGCCTTCATAGTTTCAGACAAAGTTAAACTTCAGTTAAGCATATGCTATTTTTACACTCTGTACTAAGGGTATTGTAAACAACTTCCAAGCACGTAGGACTTAAAAAAATCTTAACCATCAAGCTGTGGTATTCAACAGTATGCATATATACATAAAGCATATATACATGTACTTAACAGGTAATTTTGCCACTTAGGAAAGGTATTGGTTATTGCAAATGACTGACAAGGGGAAAAAATGAGTCTGGCTTGGATTAACTCTGGATAAATAGGATGAGGGAATCTTTGTGGCCAGCTTTATGACCCCCTTGATATTCATCATCCACTAAGTAGTGTTTGTTGCTTAGGTTTTGTTTTGTTTTCTTACAGTTCCTTTCTTATACCATCCTATTTATGATTGAAGGTCTGTTGCAGGTTTGCTTATGATTATTACACTTGTTATTAGGATTGTGTTGGCATACTCTTTTAAGTAATGTATTTTTTTTCCCTTAGATGAGAGAAAATCAAGCACTAGATGTGTTTCTATAAGGATAGTAATGGCTGAATATGCTAGGTGTGAAGTGCACAGCAAGTGTTAATTGTGATAGACAAAGTTTTTGTTTGCGTAGACTTGTTTTTTGGTATATAGTCCTTTGTCCTTCATCTCATACAATATAGTATTGAAGGATTTGGCCTCTGCTTCTGAGCACTAGTCACAGGAATGTTTTGGCAGTAACTCAGCATGGTCGTGTTTGCTATAAGAATAGAACTGTTTTATTAACCTTGATATGCAAAATACATTTATGGTTATTAGCTGGCTTGACAGCATTCCAATTTTAGTAGTAAAAAAGTACTGTGTTAATGACTTGATGATTCCTTTTTTTTCCCCCTTTAATTGCATACTTACATAGCAGTGAAATTTGGCATCCCAGGATAATTGACTCAATTCAGTTGGTCTCCTTTTGGAAAATGGGTGGTACCTTCTCTCTTAATCATAAGTTAGAATCTTCTTTGCTTTTGAAAATTTGTGTTGGCTATGGCCTGATGTCTTGCACCCTGTAATTGTACAGAAAAGCAAATCTAGTGTAGTATTTCCATGTATTTGTGAGAAGTCAGCTCATGTTGCTGCTCTCAACAAATGGAAAACAAGGAGTTTTGATGTCCTTGGTATAGATGCCAGTATTTTGGATATAGAAACATAGAAGAGTTAGGGTTGGAAAGGACCTTAAGCTCATCTAGTTCCAACCCCCCTGCCATGGGCAGGGACACATCCACTAAACCATGCCACCCAAGGCTCTATCCAACCCAGCCTTGAACACTGTGTCATGGGTTCAGCAGCAGCAGTCGTCTTTCTCCACTGCCAGCAATGGAGCATTCACAGCTCCCTTGGGCAACCCATTCCAGTGCCTCACCACCCTTACAGTAAAGAATTTCTTCCTCAGATCCAATCTAAACTTCCCC
>JASSUY010021322.1:0-10987 GCA_032466535.1 Forpus xanthops | reverse complement strand
CGAGACGGCGGCGGCGGCGCGCGGGCACGAACTGCCGGCGGCGCGCACCGCCCCCTCCCCCTCCCGCCGCCGCTGTAGCCCCGCCTACCGTCTGGGGCAGCGGAGGAGCGGCCGCCCTTCCCCCGCCCGCTGTCGCCTCAGCGGCGGGGAGCTCTCGGTTGTCCCGGCCCGCTGGCGGCGGGAAGGGGAGACCTGAAAACCGCAGAACGTAAAAGAAAGGAGTTACTCATGGCGGCCTCTGCTCTCCGCGCCGCCGCTGCCCGCCCGGCACAGACGCAGCCCTGCCGTCCTGCCGCCGTTACAGCCCCAGGGGGCGCGCGGGGCTGGGAGAGCCCGGGGAGACGGCGGGAGGCCGAGGGCCGGGAGGGAAGGGATGGGCGAGAGCGGCCATGGCAGAAAGAGGGGAGAGAAGGGAGGAGGCCCGGGAGCTGTCAGGTGAACCGCTCCTCTGAGGCGCCCCAAGCGACCCTCAGCGAGGGTTCCTCAGGGATTGTGCCTCAGTGACAGCCCTTCAATGAGCGCCTCCCAGCAAGGGGCCCCATGAGCGGTGGTGTCCGCTGTGGCACCCCACTGCTGCGGCGTGGGGAAATGTGGGCGAGCATGATGGTGTCTGTCCCCAAAGCAGTTTCACAGACCTCTCCTTCCAGTCTCAAGCCTGTCGTGCAGCACTGGGAGTGAAGAGATGGTGAAGTCCAGGGGAAGGTGTCAGAGACATGCCAGAGCCTGACTGGGAAACAGTACAATCAACTCTATGGAGAGGCATTTACACGAAGGGTTTCTCCCACTTCGGTCTTGTTACTGGAGGAGGAAGATGCTCTTGGGATTGCTTAGTATAAATAGTTCACATATTACAAGTTTCTTCTGTCTGCAAGAAGCATAAAGCTTTTTGGTTTACCTCGTCTTTGTAAAGACAGCTTTTCAGCTGAGATTAAGGCACAGTGCAATTTGCCATTGCCTTTTATCCCATACAGCTACATGTTTTGATGCAATACAAATATAAAAACATAGCACATGAAAATGGGGCAGTTGCACAAAGACTAGGCACCTCTTAACACTGACCAAGACAATCCCCCAGAGTGGGCTCACATCCCTGCCATTTCCTAGCACCATGCCAGGACTGCCACAGAGCACACAAAACCTGCCTTGCTGATTGAGAAGGGTTTGATAATGCATGACTTCACACCTTTAATACACTCAGATTTCTTCAGCACTTGCTGATGGAGGGGCGTTGAGAATCATTGCAAAGCTGCTCTGCGAGTCACCTCTTAACTCAGTTTTGATACCCAAACCAGTATCTGTGTTCCTTCTGATGATGGTTGGGCAAAGAGTGATTTGGGTTTGCTGATGCTGGTTTGTGTGCAGCTTTTGCCCTTGTTGCTAACCTTGGATGGACACTTTTGTAGGTAGGAGTTACCCTGTTTGCACAGCAGCTCATGTAATCCTGGGGACCTGTGGTGCTTTATATTGCAAAAGTAATAAACTGTTGACAATTAAATAGAATGAGTTTAGAATATATATATATGAAAATATTAGTAAGTATAAATAGCAGGGTATATGTATATGTGTATATATATATATAAATAAATAGCAGTGCCTGTGCTTTCAATGGTAATTCTGTGATGGCAAAGACAATAATGGTTATAGTTATTTTTTAAAACCTAAAGAAAACCACATGACCTTTCTCTTACAAAAGAATTCAGGTACAGTTGAAGGAATCGTAAAGCTGAAATAGAGCATGACCTCAATTTTTATATTCAGTGGCAGGTGTGTGAACAAGGACTATCATTTTACTGTTGCCATATTGGAGCACTCGGGCAGAAGGCTTTCCCACAAATGAAGGGATACCAAAAGAAACTTTAATTTTGTTGAGGGATGTAGACCTCCTAATTACCTGAAATTAAGTGTACCTTTTTTTTTTCCTTTTTTTTTTTTTTTAAGCTGCTTAACATTTCATAGAATACCTGTAAAAAAAAAGTAACTTCTCTTTTCATAGAAGAGAAAGCAAGGAAAGGCATAAACTCCTTCCCATCCATGCAGGCCAAAGCAGAGAGAAAATTGTCCCCAAAACTGCAGAAGAATCTTAGAAATACTGTTTTGTTTTGTTTTTCTCCATTTATAGTTAAGCAGACAACACAAGGAAAAGCAGTTTTGGTACGGTTGCTAGCGTTCATGAAAACATGATTTTGGGCAGGGCAGGGAGCCAGAGGAAAGACTTCCTGAAAATCAGACATCAACAGGAATATGCAAAAGTGCGTGTTTGATCTCAATTGTCCATTTAAATTGTTTAATTCTTGATTCTTCTGCAATAAAATATTTGACGGTAGGACAACAAATAGCTTTATGGAAAAAATAATGCATTTGTGAAGAACACCAACATTTACTTACTAAGCAGATACCCGGGTTATTGAAAGGGCACAACTATACAGCCAAATAAAATGAGTTCTGGATCCACCAACCAGCCAGCATTTGTAGCTGAACCTGAAAGAACTTCTTCCTAGTATTTAACCTACATCTATCCTCTTTTCTAGACATTACTCTCTTCTTCCTCCTTTAGGAGTTTAGGATCTAAATAAAAAATACTCTTCAAATGCCAAACACATTTTGCCATAATTCCATTTTTAATTTACTGAAGAAAACGCAAGATTTATTACACCAGAGCTGGACTGGTCTGTGGATGTAAGGAAAGCACTGTACGTAGGCAGACACATTAAATCTTTTATTACACCTACTGAGGTCATAGAAACATTCAGTGGTATTATTTAATTTAGGTGGTTCAGGTTCTGCTGCACATTATCCATTTCAGGTTGCAAATTGTGGTAGCTATTGTGCTGTAATGATAGTGTTGCTATAGAGCTACAATAATCAGGCAGTGTAAGACAAAGTTGGTAGGTAGAGGATTGTCTAAAAAAAGATGTTAACTGCCAGAACTTCTACTGTAGTCTACGAAAAGCAGTTCCAAAGACAGTGTGCAACAAAAACTCGAGTTACAGACCTCTGCAAGACGTAATAAGTTGAGCTAACAGAGTATAGGAGGACTCTTTCTTTTATTATTAATGCCTCTGAATTTTTAAGAGGTGCTGATGCTCTTTGGAAGCGTACAAAATTAACATTTGAGGTGGTCTTAAAATGGAATGCAGAAATGGCACCTTCACTGCTTGGGTTCAACACTTTAGGTTTGACACCAAGGCAGCCTGTACTGAATTTCTGTCTTTAAGTCAGCTCTAAGGAAAAAGAGTTACAATTAAAAAAAAAAATCTTTTTAACTTGATAATTAAACAGTGACTATGAAAGTTTCATTCATAAAAAAATGAGGGATAAATAATAATGGGAATGTATATAACATGTATTTCCAAAATAATACCAAGCAGGACACACTCAGAAACACACCTTCAAAATATAATGACATAAAAAAAAAGGGTGTTTAAAAAACAAGCAAGTCCTGCCCTCCCCTCACACATACCCCTCTGAATTCCTTGCAGATCACCTCTGCCAATCCCTGGGGTCAATACCTCCTCCACTTGCACATTAGGAAGAGAGGCAAACTAATCTGCTTTTCTGAGTGCAAATAAAAAATTCTTTTGAACTACTGCCTTCACAGTGAAGTGCCAAATACCATGTTAAAGCAAAATAAAACAATCTTTGAGTTGAGCTGGTTAACATAGACACAAAGCTGTTCATCAAACCGCTAAGTGTGTAAAGAACTTTGTCACAGTTTTAGAAGGTTCAAGTTGCATATTGATGAATGCAGGGGGGAGGTTCTATAGAAAGAAGCATTTATTAATTTATTAAGCTTTTCCCATAAACACTCTGAAGCCGCTGAAAACCACAATCTAACACTAACCAGACAATAAGAATTGTGCATTTTATTCTCTGAAGATACAAGGTAAATGGAAAAAAAAAAAAAAACCCAAGCTTCAGTGGCAATTCTTAATGTTATTTGTAAAACTTAGGAGAATGCTTGGGAAGTCTCCTTTGATATTAAATAACATAGATAAGACACACTATTAGATACCTGATTACAGATCTTATACCCACAAAGAGTTGATACATTTTAGCATGTGCCACATCTTACAGGACAAACTAGTTTAGAAGCGGGTCTGTACAAAACAGCTAATGAAGAACTGTACTTTATCTCTTACATCTGAAATTACAGCCAAATTCAGCTGCGCAGCTGGACACCTCGCTGTCCAATGCAGGAGGGGTTCAGCCCACTTTGTTAATCTCTGAAGTCAAATGCAGAGACAATAGGTTTCTGCTTCTACTTACACCTGGCAAAGCCCACCACCTCCAAATGCCAGATGGATCTAAGAGGTAGATGCTTTTCTGCTGCTGTTGGTGATTAAATAGTAGGATCACACATTTCAAGTATGCAGCTCAGATCCCTTTATAATAAACAGGACAAAAAAAGAAATCTTAAAACTCTAACAGAACTGTTCACAAGAAAACGCAAGACAGGACAAAATCCCTTTTCTGAAAGGCGCTCCTACCCCACTTCCCTCTTCCCAGGAAAATAATCTACAGGCAATTTCAGATAACTTCCCAGCTTAAACTGCTTATGACATCCATCATGAAATGAAGATGCATGCTTAGCAGTTAAGGTATCAAGTATATGTAGATTACACAAGCTATTAATTTCTTTTAGAGAGTGTCTTAACATAAACAATTGCTCAGACTGAGCCGAGAGCAGTTGGCCACCAAACTGAGCAGAAACAAGAAGCATGCGTGGGGGGAGGTTAAGCATTTAAGATATGCAACCATCTGCAGCATTTCCCTAGGACTGCCGATACATACTTTTAATAACAAGCCAGATTGCAAGAGGAGATCTCTTTTAAAATACAGATACACAGATACTGAAATACAGATATATGGAAATATATGGTAAGTGCCCTTGCCCTCCTTGTCAGAAATCTGAGGGAACACAGGGGAAGGAGTTGAAGAAACAAAGAAAGAAATCATGCACAAGTAAGCACAGCAGAGGAGAATATTGCTCCAAATCCCCAGCTGTGGCAGCTGAGATGATGTCTTACAAGTTCCAGCTGAAACAGGTCCTTGGTCAAGCAAGCTACAGGTGCATTTTGTTTACTTGAAAGCTTTCTCTATCTGTGCAGCTGACTGAAGCCTTGCTGCTTTTGTCTCACCATTGCTGTTGGAATAAAAGAGAACCTACAAGGCATAAAGTACATAAGGCTGGCAATCCACATTAGAGAGGGACCTGCATGCTAAGGATACATTTGGGGAACACAGGCCAAGTAAGATGTTTCTTAGGTTGCTGTGGTCATCCCAGTGCTATCTTCTAGAGGGAATGAGAAGATTAGAACAGCCCTCCTGTGACATATATAGTTAAGGGTCAGATGACAAGCAAAGCCCAGCATTTCACACTATTTGTTTTAGAAGTTAACACACAGAGGCCTAATACAAATGTTTTATTTAAAGTAAAAAGTGTGCACAAATAAAGGGAATGATTACACAACAATGTTCAAGACCATATTCCATACGAAACAGGAAAATAGTAGTGACAATATTAACTAGCAGAGTACCCACAAGAATCCAACTCGCATACAAAAAGGAGGTAATTCCACATAAATACATCATGCTTCTGAAGCAGCACTGGACTGTTTACACTCAATGTCTCTTCTGAGTATTTCTCATATATACTTAACAATGAAAAATAACGGTTAATATCATGGCACTTTGGAGAAAATTAAGGTTCAAAAATGGATTTACAGTCATTTAAGATGTCTGTCACTTAGCAACATTCTTAATGGTTAGATATGTACATAGGAAAAGTATATCCTATGCAGCATCTGTAAAAAAAATTAATTTCTGCTTTAAGCACAGAAGATAGTGTTTTACTCCATTACTCTGCTGTGATGAATAGCAGAAATGCCCTTCCTTATGAAAAGCCATTTTACTCAATACCTCATATGAAATTAAGCCGCTGTAGAGACAAGGCTTTTCTTGTTTGCTTCCAAGTTTAATATCAAACGTTAAGTCCTGATGTCTAAAACTAGGCGTGCAGGTGCAGAAGTCAGAGGCTAAACAATCACAATTTCAAACCTGCATGTAAGCAGTTCACTTTACATGAACTATATGTGCTGAAGTTATTAGCTGCTCTTTCAAAGTAAGTTTACTGCAATATTTTACATTTGAAAACATACAACTAGAATTTAAGGGAACCTGATTTTTAAGTGTGGAGGGTCAATGCTTTCCTGGAACTGAGGCCCCTCCAATCACTTCCCGGTTTTGAAAAACTCAGCCTGATACTTAAAGTTTCTCATTCACACTGCAAAGAAAAATATGAACTAAATACTATGTACCATGACAGTACTGTGCATTTGTGCCATCTCTCTCCTTGAAGCTAACATGCATGTGGAAAAAATTACACTGCAAGATTTGTGCCATAGATTTACAGTGTGGCCATACAATGATTTTCAAGGAGACACATAGAGCAAGCAGGTTTCTTAGGAGCTTTAGGTAAGGTTTGCTAACTTGTGCTTACAAATACTTAGATCTGCTTACAGTAACACTCAGCTTTCCTTACAGCTCTTACTTACATAACACAGATTCTTTTCTTCAGTGTCTCTTAATCCCTTTTCCCCAAAATAATAAAAAGTGGTACATTTGGCATTTCTTCAGCCTAAGACATCCAAAACTATTCCTTAAACATCAAAAATAAGAATAATCTCTGCTATATATTACACTGTTCACTAACCTGAAATGTAAGAATCACACCTCCCAAAAGTCCTAGTTTGAACAGTACTTTCAACCTATTCCAACTGTTTTCCTATTAACTTTGAGTCTATTACCAACATTCAAGGTTTGATTGTGATCACAAATTGTCATCTGCAAGTGGAGAAGTGAAGGGTATTATTGTGGACAGCACCTTTCCCCTCCTACAACTCGCCCCCCCGATGTGTTTTTTCCACTGTCAAAGTGGAATGCGTTTCCGAAAGTATGGCAGTAAGATTAATAAAAGGAAACAATGCCCTTATCTAGGTGGTAGCTGTAACGTGCTAAAAGCGAGAAGTAGTAGCATTATGTTCTATGTCTGGCAATATTAGCTGCCCTTACCACTAACGTACACACTACAGATTTTAACTTTTCAAAAGTATTAACTGAATTCCATTTATTTAAACTGACACTTCATATCATGGACAACTCACTGAAAGGGACAGGCTCAGAAAGGCACTCTGCGTTTTAGCGTGCAATTCTTAGCATGTAATTCTGGAGCAAAGTCTATTGATTCTAATAATCATCATCTCCTTTAGAACAGGATCAATATACCCTGTGAAAGCAGCCATTCTTGACCTATTCAGCTTAAAAACCTGCTCTCCTTACCATCTTTTAAACTTGAAAGGCAGTAACACAGCTCTAAGTCCAGAGGAACAGGAAATCAGATATTCAGAGAGGAGAGATTTAGCACTACAGAAGTCATAAGGTCTTACTTCTCTTGCTGGAAAAATTGAAGTCTTTTAATGATATTTTACTACATCCCCTAATGCAACTTGTGTTCCTAAACTAATAAGAAAACTTTCCTTTATCAGAACACTTATTGGCAGATTATCCCGTTGCGCAGTCTGGAGCCCCAGGGGCCAACTTTGATCTTAAAGTTCAAGTTTGGCAAGACTGTTGGAAAGTTGAACATTTAAAACGTGGCAGCTGAAGGTTCAGCATAACAACTGTCTTGGATGAAAATTAATACAAAAAGAAAATTAGCAATTCACACTAGGTGGCAAGGTAAGATGCTCTGTTACTCATTTTATGCAAGTGCATCCAACTGAAGAGATGTTTATCCATGCAGAAACAGAGTAACAATTGGCACAGCCAAGAAGTGGAGAAATCAGACACATTCCTCAGCTGACATCAGAAGAGGATTTATATATTCAAAGCCTTCAAATTCTGACTGGTCAATCTTCTTCACAATGTCACTGTTAAGATTAGAAAACAGTCATTAGTTTGGCAAAACTAAAAAGGTAACAGTATTAAGCGAGTTGGTCTTAAAATTTAGACCTGTACAGCAGATTGCAATTGAGAGAACCTATTTTTTGTCCCTCTCTGTGTTCCCCACAAAGCAATCTGCAAAGTTTGCCATTTTAAAACTTCTAAAGCAGTAATTTTCATAAAAAGCTGAATAGAATGTGATAGATACTGCACCTGCATCAGCAACTTACCTAAATTTAGTTTGTACATTTTGCATTTAAATGGATGAAGAAGGAAGTTGGATCTCACATCTAACTAAGATGCGCAGCTAACATTTTATTTTCACTGTTTGTGTTTACGTATTACATGAACAATATTCAAAACCCTAGAAAAAGTCCTAAAATGTGAACAAGTAGCTCAGTCAAACTAGAAAGGTACTTCCCTCCTCATCCCAAATTGGGGCCCCTCAGGAGTAAGGAACCACAAATCCACTGCCAAAATCAAATGCATTATTATGCATTTTATCAAGGGTTTATCAGCCAGCATAATCTCACTTGGCTAACTAATAACTTAAAATACCCAAACAAGCCAAACAAAATACTAGGTCTTGTCCAGAACACCCAGATTAATTCAACTTAAACCAAATATTCTAGAAATACCGTGGCTTAAAGTACTGCAAAAAGTAAACCATTTGACAAAACAGGTCTTTTCTTTCACATGTTTATTTCCTGCAGAAGATACCATTGAAAATTGTAAAATAGCACGTATTCACCTTTCCTTGAACTAAGATTCTTTACAATAACTTTCCCACTGTTTCTTGGTTTTTATATCTTGACAGAGTACAAAACTTAATCCAGCCACGCTAAGTCTATCATGAAGATATATAACAGAATTTTTTCCAAACTGACACAATAAAATTATATTGACTGCTTTATGTGTACTCTGTGTGCTACAAGTACAGCTATCAAAATGAAGGTTTACTGGCTTATCAGAACTTCTTAAATTCTACATTACTTACTCATCATCTGGAGTGAGTTGTACAGGTTCATTGGTGAACTGGGAATCAAAGTTATCCAGACCAAATTCTCCAGATATATTTGGTTTAAATGGAGGCACCACTTGTTTTTGCTCCATCTAAGAATAAATGCACTTAGTGACACCGAGAATGAGTTACAACCTGTTGAATTATTTTTAAACAAGGCTGGAAGTTACTGTTAAGTTTATTTTATATACTTCGTACAATCATTCTATTAATCTACTGTACTTACTGTGTGCAAAAGGATTAAAAGATTCTGTGTTATCATTATGATACATTTTACATTAAGAGCTTAAGGTTTTTCAGCTTAAATTCATCTCTGATCTCAAAACAAGTTTTTAAGCCATCGTTACATATGAATAAGCCAATTCACATACCAGATCCCAGTCAACATTGCGAAAGAATGGATGTCCCTGGATATCTGCAAATCCTGTTTGAGGATGGCAGCCTAAGCGTTCTTTTGGATCCTGTGCAAGGAAATAAATATTTCGAAATGAGTGCCATGGCCTACATGTGAACAACATGCAAATGCTACAAACTCCATGAGAAAGGAAACACCAGAGTTAGAAGGGACACTGAAGAACTAAGCGTATTGTATTTTAGAAACTGTTCCAATTTACTGTCTGAAATAGGCATGAATACATATAAGCCATTAACTGAAATTTATATGAACAATCATGCTATCTTTCTTTGTTTTTACTCAGACCTGTTTAAACATACCGTATCTTTCAGAGCAAACTTGGTTAGAATACAAGTGAATTTGTTCCTTCCCTGCCCCTCCCTGAGCAGACTGACTGTGCCAGGCAATCACACTGGAGGAGTAATGGCAGGTCACTGATAAATACAGTAGACAGAAGGTCATTTTAACAAGACAGTGCCGCCTGCATGTACGTGTATCACTTGCTACCAAGGAATTAAAAATGAAGCACTGTTCTTGAACAATATTACATTCTTTGAATAATATAACCAAATCTATTTTCTCCCATGTCTCTTTCTCCCCAGTCATATTACACGCACTAAAGGCTAGGTCTAGTCCACTACCACATATGCACCTTTTGACTATCAGCAAGTGTATGCAGCCTCTGCATTCCCCTTGACAAAGTCATTAGAAGTTGTCAGAGTGATTTACTGGTTCTCTTTAGGAAACAAAATAAACCTGGTAAGTTTGTCCAGTGCCCCAAATGAATCACTTTGAATATTCCGATGCCTTTCAATTTGAAATTTATTCATGATCCCAGCCTGAGAATCTAGATTTCAACACAAGTACCTAGAATAGGTCTACCACCTCCACGAAAGTCTGCGTTAGGCTCACACCTTTTCTACCCTGTTTTTTTCTACCCAGATAAAGTATGCCTCCCTATGTATGATGCCTACACATCAATAAGTCAACTGATTAAAAGAAAACCAAAACAACCAGCTGCTCTTGAGAAGTCTCAGATAATCCCCTTTAGATCTTACCTTATTAAGGAAGCTCTTTAGAACACCTGCTGCTTTAACAGAAAGGGATCGGGGAATTCGGATCTGTTTTTCCAAAATCACTGCAAGAAAATAAGGTTCCTATCAGCCTTCATGTAATCAAGTTTTATTATACTTAAGTAGAAATAAAGCCCTAGAAGAGTAGAAACACTATTCAAGGTACTTACCTTGGAAAAGATAGTCTTCTGTGTTCTGATCAGGATTGTCAGAACTCCCAACGATATCAAATGGTGACCGGCCTGCCATCATTTCAAACATAAGCACACCAAGTGCCCACCAGTCTACACTGAAACCTAGAAATCAGAGGAGAAAATGCCACTGAGAGCATTTCAGAGCAAAAATGCTAACACTTTTTGGACTAAAGTCAGGCATGTTTTGAGAAAAAAGAATGATTTAAAAAAATTAAGTACTGCCACTTTTCTGATTATGCACCTACAGAGGTAATGATTGTTGTCATGGGTTCCGCAGCAGCAGTCATTTTTTCTTTAAGTAGTAGCTGGTGCAGCACTGTGTTTTGGATTTTTGGCTTGGGAACAGTGCTGATAACACCAGTGT
>JASSUY010021321.1:0-20541 GCA_032466535.1 Forpus xanthops | reverse complement strand
CCGGGGGGGGGGGGGTGTTGTTTTGCAGATTCCTGGCTTAATTTCTGAGTTGTAATTTTGGTTGTGTAAGACTTCATTCTGAGTTCAAGTAATGCTTGGGCACTCTAAAATGAAGATATATTTTGCTGTGTTCTGCTTACTGCATTGCAGATTTTGGACCGAATTGAAGATGTCCAAGAGCTCATATTCACTAAAGAACCTGACCTGTTGAGAGCTCTTCTTCCTGTTCAAACTATGCACCTGACTATAATAGTAGTTCACTTGGGAACAGAAGAGGAGGTAAAAAAGTAAGAAACCTGCAAAATTCAGGTGCAGCTATTTTTTTCTGTAAATGCAGTAGATTTACTTCTGCTGTTATAAATGTTTTGGCATAGTTCTCATGCAATTTATCTCAGACTTGTTATCAGTTTGTCTTGTTCTCAATACCTGCAGGGAATGATCTTTACAAAACCTAGTTGTGAGGCTTCAGAGGTTGAAATTTTATATATATACCATGGGTGACTATTACTACTGTATTACTGGACTACTTCCATGGAGTTAATTTATAGCAGTAAAGTTCTCCAAGCTGCTGCCTTTTGAGAAACCACAGCTTTTCAGATCAGCTGTGTTCATATCAGCTGGAAATGTTAGCTGGCAGGATGTTACATGTAGAAGAAAACAAAAACCTGCTTAGATCTTTTTCAGGCTTTTTACTTGTCTGGTTCAAGCTGTGGACTATCAATGGGGCACTGTGGATTAAGACAAGGATATTACAAGATGACTAAGAAAAGGTACCCTGTGATCAGGAAGGCTAGTGCTGCTTGAAAGGTCTAGCAAGTAGAGCCAGTATGCTACAGATCTTTTTTTCTCTAAGCCTTATCCTAAGCCAGTACCACAATGGGAAACTTGAGACTCTTGGCATGTAGAGGCAGGGAAGAAAGGCCTTTATGTTTCTAAGAAGGCACTGCATGATAGAGGTGGAAACCTGGTGGAAGCAATCTTTTCTCCAGGGGCCTTGGTTTATCTTAGCAAGGGAATGAAAAACAGTAAGGCCTCAACACCATGTATAAGTGACATAGGATCTGCTTGGGTATAAAGCTGAATGCCTAGCTGAAGAGATATCAGCCAATATGAGTAGAGAAACACTTTTGCCCACACAGGCAGTAACTATTAAACAGGATAAGTTGGAAATTACGGGTTTGTATGTGCCTGCCTTTAAAATTACCTGCCTTATTGTACATTCCAGAGGCATTTTTGGAGAACCTGAGGGGAAAAAAAAGATAGGAGGATCATTACATGGGCTAAGCTGCCTTCATGCAGAAGGCACCACATACTGTAATTTAGTAATAAAACCCTGTGTCAGTGCTGCTGACTAGGCAGGCTATCTTCCAAGAGCCTGGAAAGCTAGCAGAGAGCAGCAATCAAAATGGGAATCAATTGGTTAGGGAGGTGACTTGAGTTAAGTAGTGTTAATGAACTTAAGACTGGATGTGTGCCTGTAATGTAAAAATAATGGGCATACCTAATGAAAACCAGATCTTCCTTGCCAAATGCTTTACATCCTTTATCTTCTATCTACCTTCACAGCTTTACTAAATGAGGCTGTATTTCAGTGGCTACTGCTCACATGAAAGACTGCCTTAAGGTGTTAGGCCAAGTATTTCTCACTTCTCAAGCTAATAGCACTGCTGAAACAGCTGGCCCAGCCCTGCACAGAGGGAGGCAGGCAGGCATCTTCAGATCTCATGACAGCACCTGGTAAGAGACTTTTCTTGAAATCTGGAAAAAGACTTTTTACAAGGGCAGGTAGTTATGAGACAAGGGGGAATGGCTTTGAGATAAAAAAGGGTAGATTTATACTAGATTAGGAAGAAACACTTTCCTGCGAGGGTGGTGAGATGCTGACACAGGCTGCCCAGAGAATCTGTGACTGCCCCATCCCTGGCAGTTTTCATGGCCAGGTTGGATGAGGCTTTGAGTAACCTGATCTCGCGGAAGGTGCCCCTGCCCATGGCAGGAAGGTTAGAACTAGATGATCTTGAAGGTCTCTTCCAACCCAAACCATTCCATGATTCTATGATAAGTTGTTCTAGCAGCTTTTAATGGTAGCTTGGACATAATGGACTTAAATTAAAGGCTAGATTAACCCTGCTTGTTATTAAGGTGGAAGAAGTAAAATCCTCTGCAAATAATTCCTTCTCTTTCCACCTTCAGTCCTGTCCTCACCAAATCTTCACCTGCAGAGTCCCCAGAAGTCTCAGAAGGAAGTAGTCCCTATGTTGCTATAGCTGAAATAGCTCAAATGTAGTAAGTGGTGAGGTTTACTCATAATGTTGACTCTTGCTGGCTGAAGTGGCCTTTATATGTATGCAGCATGCTTTTGTAAGGGAATTAGTTTGTGCAATATGGGCTGTAGTAGCCACAACTTGTCGTAGGTGAAATGTGGCTACAGGAGCCATAGCAACACATTGGCTGCTGTATTGTAATCCTTAGTTATGAAGTATTTTGTTAGAAGAAACATTAGTAGAAGGTTTCTGCTCAATTCTGGGGACTGGTAGGATCCCCCTTCCTGAGACACAAGAGTAAAGAGGGACACTTGTGAAACTTCAGAGGGTATCAAGTTGCTGAAAGACTTGGTGTCTACATTTAGAAACCTATTAGTTATAGTTCTTTCCCCCATGTCTTTCAGAAAAGTGGTTGAATTTGAAGTATTAATGTTTTAGGGTAATTCAATTTTTTTTTTAAATTTATCTGTGCACAGCAAGGCACATATGTAAACTTTATTAAAATGGGACATAGAGATCCCAACATAACCATAAACTTGATATTTTCTTAGCTGTGCTGGAATAGGAGAATATAATGGAGATAACTGCTATGTGTGCTTCAGGTGGAAGAGTAAATTAATTTTGGCTTAAGAATAAAACTACTGAACAAGTTGAAAATTGCAATGATAAAGTTTTAAACTGCATGACACAAACATAAATTCAGTTTTTCCCTTTTTGACTCTTTAGCAGCATATAGTCACACAGTTGTTCCTGGCATGTTAATGACTTGAACATTCACTTTACTAGAAAAACTTTCTTTTACTATATGAACTAAGGTTAAAGTTATTGAAAGACATAATGTATTTAAAATGCCTGTGCATCTTCTGTTACTAAAGTATTAGTGCTGAAATACAGTGTGCTTGTTACACCTTCCTTAGTGTAGCTGCAAAGTGGACAGAATTAGGTGTATTTTCTGGTATTAAAAAGATGGATATTTTCGTATGTATTCAAATAATATTCTTTCATTGTCTCTATATACATTATTTTTGAAGGGCTATTCTGGCACTGAAGCAAAGCAAGACTAAAGTGGAAGCCATCTTGCAGGGTAAAGACCTTAATATGACATTTCATGGAATTGGACAGTTTAACAATCAAGTCATATATGTGAAAATGTTGCAGGAAGACCAGAAAACACTGAGCAGAATTGCAGGCAAGTATCTAACCTGACTCTTTCACACTTGTGGTAAAACAGCGTGTAGAATCCATCAGCTGTAAGCACTGGCCTGAGCTGCTGTGCATGGCCATGATGTGCTGTTCCTTGTCTCCTTTTTTTGCTTGATTATTAAATATGAAGTTTACAACTGGGATACTGCAGAGCATTAGAACTAAAATAAATCCTCTGTACTAGTGTGAGACAAGTGAGATGCACAGACATTTGACATGTCAAGATCACATAGCAAGGCTATCCTAGCCTGCCCTGATGTCAGGATCTCGCAGGCCTGCATAGAGTATATAGGGTCTTCAAAGTGACACCTCAAAACTGGGGTTCTGCTCCTCTTGATAAACTGGAAACTCATTAAAGTGTTTGCCCCAGCTGAATTTGCAAGCATTTCCTTTAAATTGGAGTGCACATGAAATCATGAGTACCTCTAGGAAAGGAGGTGTAGCACCAGCAAGCCAGTCTTTTGCTTTTACTGTACAAGATGGAACAAGTATCTTGTGTCCTCTGCTCTAACTTCCCAAAGCACTGGTGGGTTCATGAAGATGTTCCAGATCTTTGACCTGCTTACCTGCATCTGAGCACAATTTGATAAGGGCTTCATACTCTCCCTGCCCCAGTCTGCTCTGTTTTTAGTTGCTGCCTTAGACTGCAATGCAGAACCTAATCTATGTCCTGGGTATCTACTTCCAACAGAGCAGAAACAATCAATATACATTATTTTTTCTTTGCTATTTTCATCCTAAGCAAAAAAGGAAGCATAGTACAACTAATGCTTCTCAAAAGGCATGCAGTACAGATACTATGTTATCCTCAAAGGATATGATTTTTTAGAACAGTCTGTTTTCTTTTTGTTGAAGATGCTTCCTACCTTCTCCAGTTCTTAGCTTTGATATGATAATCCTGCTCTTCTGTTTATTTTGTCTTAAATAGTCAATGTAAGTAGACAGAAGATGCCTAGATATGTACAAATGCTGCGCTGTAATTGTCAGCTAAATAGAGCTAATAGAGCTAAATAGACCTCATGGCAGCCTTACAATATCTGAAGGGGGGCTATAGGGATGGTGGGGAGGGACTCTTCATTAGGGACTGCAGTGGTAGGACAAGGGGTAATGGGTTAAAACTTAAACAGGGGAAGTTTAGATTGGATATGAGGAAGAAATTCTTTACTGTAAGGGAGCACTGGTATGTGTTGCCCAGGGAAGTTGTGAATATTCCATCCCTGGTGGTGTTCAAGGCCAGGTTGGACAGAGCCTTGGATGTCATGGTTTAGTGGAAGGTGTCCCTGCCCATGGCAGGGGGGATTGAACTAGATGATCTTAAGGTCCTTTCTAACCCTAACTGTTCTATGATTCTGCAAATAAAATTGGTCACTTCACTGTTAAGTTTTTGCCTGCCTCTAGCCTCCATTTCTCTTATTACTTCATCCATGGTAAAGATAATTTTAACTCAAATGAGACATATTTTTGTTTGAAAGTACTCTGTTGTCCCTACATATTAGGATTAGAGCCTCAGCAAACTTGCTCATGCTCAAATTGTTTCTTCTAATGTATTTAAGTTTGCCACAAAAATAACCTTGAATGGAAGATGAGTAAGTAGAAGACATATGATGCAGCTTCCTTTAAGATCATGTATGGTGCATACCTATCCACAACATGCATACCCCACACCACTGAAAGAAGGCCAGCTTTACTATGATGTCCCTTCCCCACTGTAGCTCTTTCTTTCACTTCTGAAAGATGCAGAAGTGAATACCTCCTTTCTCTTGTCTGACTACTGCTCTTTTTCCATTTACTTGGGTTTTGTTTGGTTTTTTTTTTTTTTAACTGAGAATTTTATTCCTAATGAATCATAGCATACAAGGTCAATCCTTATTGTACTGTTTAGCACCAGCAAAAATACTTAATTTTGGTTCTGCAGGGTGTGTGCTATTGCGATGATGCTCTTTCTTTTTTTTTTTTTAAATGGTATTTGAGCTGCATTAACTCTAAAAGCAGTAGTGGGTGGCAGATCCTTTTGTGTTCTCTGGCTAACTTATATCTTCAGGGCTCTGGAAATCTAGTGTCTAGCTTCTGATCTGAACCACTTAATGAGATGGAGAAGAAAAATTTTGATTGCAAACCCCAGGAATATTCTGTCAGTACTTGTGTGGTTTTAATGCAGTATGATTTTTCACTGATTGCCTGAAATGCTTCCTTGACTAGGAGACAAGCTTCCAGTTTTTGAGCTGTTAACTCTGTGGCTTTGCTATTCACAGAGCTGTGACTTCCAGTGGTGTTCTCCTTTCTGCATAACTCCTGACCATTTCTAGAACTTAATGAGTCTGAGGATTATGCAAGTATATATCAAAATCTGTCTCTTTAATAATATCTCTGCAGAAATGTGGTTTTTTGCCTTTTTTCCTCTGTCTGAGCATAGTGATTGAATAGTTATACAATGAATAAGGTTGTTTTTTTGGTTTTATTTCCTACCCTATAGTCAATATTTTTGGTTGCTTGTAGGGTAGGTGAAGAGTCTCAAATGATCTTTTCAAGCAGAATGATGAGTGAATAATCTGGCACAGGTTAAGCTCCTCCTGACAGCTGCCTCCGCCTTGTTGCGCTCTTATTAATTTGTCAGCAAGTTCAACAGTTCAGCTGCTCTAATGAAGTTTTTGAAGCTTTGGTATCAGTAAATATAAAAAAAAATAGGTGGGTCTTGGTTCTTTATTTGCTTTTGTTCTTACATCATGGGCTTTGTTTTCAAAGTGGAGAGTTACCCTGTCTCTTGTTCAGCTAACAGTGGTTAACTGATAAATACTGTGCATAACTGGGTTTCTTTTGCTGCTAGTGATCACATCTGCTTTGAAAAAGAGGTACTGCTTAAGAAGCCTTTGAATTTTCTTAGGCTATTTCTCAAACAAGCTAGGGATGATAGCGTCTGGAAAATTGAGTGCCATCCTGACATGGCCAGGATATTGGCTATTAACACTGGCCCTAAACAGACTTCTTGAAGATGATTCCTACTCTTGACCTTCTATCATCAGCCTCTCTGATGAAATTCTGCTTTTGGCAGTAACACCTTCACCTTGCAGTAGCAACTGCTTCCTGCTGTTTGGTAGGACCTGTGCTGTGTGGTGAACATGAGGAGATGCTGCTTACACCTTTTGGTTAGGTTAATCACAGAATAGCTAGGTTGGAGAAGACCAAGTCGAAAAGTTACCCCAGGGCTGTCAAGTCCACCACTAAACCAAGTGCCTCATCTACACGGGTTTTTTTACTTCCAGGTTTGGCGATTCCTTAGGCATCCTGTTCCAATATATGTCTAACCTCTCAGTGGAGATATTTTTCTTCATATCCTATCTAAACCTCACCTGGTGCAGCTTGAGGCTGTTACCCTTTTTTCTATCACTTTTACTTGGGAGAGGAATCCAGCCACCAGTTAAGCTTTAGGCTGCTTCTTTTTATGCATCTGAATGACGTTATTTATCCAGATGATGTGTGGGGAAGGGCTTTTTCCTAGAAGGAGCTTATATACTTTGCTGCTGCATGTGTTCCTTGGGGCTTGCTGTGCTTTGACCTACTGACAAGATGATTTAAGATGGGGCTTTGAGCAACCTGCTGTAGTGGAAGATACCCCTGCCCATGGTAGGGAGGTTGAAACTAGATGACCTTTACGATTCCTTACAACCCAAACCACCCTATGATTCTATACAGAACCTCTTTGTTAATGTGCTTTATTTGACAAAGTACCAGAGGTGCTTTAGGGCTTATTTGATACCCAGCCATAATCGCCTAGTACCATTTTTAGATGCCCTAAATTATCTGCAAAGTCCACACTGCACCCTTCTGCAGTGGCAGATGGAGGCCAGGTGGGTGTTCTGTTGGGTATCTGAAAGGGCAATAAATGCTTGTTTGGGCAACTGGTTCCTATTATTTATGTTTTCCAGATGGAAAACAAAGTAGTTTTCTTGGCAAACTGACCAGAGAGCCCCAGCTGCTGTTCCCTCAGAAATACTGAGATGAAATATTTTAATGTATTAATTAGCTAAACTCCAAGCCAGAGACTTGGTCTTGATACATTTGACAAACTAGCAAACACACATCTATCTAAAATTACTGATAGAGGGGAAACATAAAATGGAAGTAGCATGATTTTCAACAAGGCAGTAATCACACATGTGATCCTCTATTTTTAACAGAAATGTCAGAATTGAATCTGCTCTGTCAGTGCCTAAGCAGTTAAGGAGTAACAAGTTTGGGGGTGGGTCTGGTAGGAAGAGCCATTTAAATGTTACAGGTTTCCAGGGCAGATGTTGAGTTTTCTTCTCTCCCCCCCCCCCTCCCCCTTTGGTTTTATAATGGGGGTAAAATACCTCTGGCAGTAAGAAAAATGGCTGGGAAGACGTTTTAACCATTGAAGCACAACTGTTGAGCAACACTTGATCTGCTACATTTGCTGGACTTGCAGGGGTCTACCTCATGCAAGCTCCACCTCACTAGTCTTGCAGGACTCTGCATCCCCCGATTCAAGGTTCGTGAAAACCAACAATAGATCAACTTGGCTCAACTTGTTGTTACAACCTTAGATAAAAGACCTTGAAGAATATAATTTCTAGAGTTGCTCATAGGCACTTCTTTCAAAGCAAAATAAAACCTTACTGCTTCGTAATTCTGCAGCCAAAGTGTTTAAACTGATACCGTCATAAACACTTTATATTGCATAATTTGGGGAAGGAATACTGCATGTGATGTTTCCCTCTGAACTCCTCTTAGCGCTACAGAGTTGTACTAGTTCTGTGCATCTTGTCACCCCTTACTAGAAGTACTTTGCTTATTTCATTGCTTTTTTCAGTAATCAGGGAGTCTCTGTTATACTCCCCAGTTGTGGACGCTGGTGGCTGCATCTTGTTTGGGCAGGGGTATCATGGACATATGCTTCCCTGAACTTAGCATTGTTACAGCAGCCCTGTGAGCTCAAAAGGAGTTGCATTGCAAGCATGAATGTTTAGATCCACTTTCAGGTTTTTAAATATAGCTGTACATCATGCACAACTTTCATTTTGCTTATTTTTCATTTCTGTTGTCTGTGATGGTACAGCAGCTGGTTATCTGCTGTGTTTGTTTTAACTGTGTGTCTTTCTCAAGAAAGCCAAAATGGCTTTTCACCAGCCTGATGGTAAATATTTTTAACTACCTCGCAACTGTTAGTGTTTTGTTATTTCTGACTTTATCTCTTTACCAGAAGCTGTGGAAGAATGCTTTATTGAAATGAATCTCGACGTTTCAGGGGGTAAGGGTTTCAAACCACATCTTACTTTCCTAAAGCTCTCCAAAGCACCAAGGTTGAAAAGAAAGGTAAGTAATGAGTTTTAATATATTAGTATTTCCTTACTGGAATCTGTTTTGTTCTAGTAATTATTTTTCTTCTAATTAAATTCTTGGGGACTGTATACTTAAGTATATTCATACTTAAGTGTGTGTATATATATATATATATATAGGCTAGATGCAATAATCATTGCTACTAGAGAAAAAATATATCTAGTTAACAAAGCTTGTATATAGGCTGGCCCACACAGTTTTTGCTCATAAACAATTAGAAGAGATGATGTCTCTTGCTCATATTGTATATGACTGTACACAATACAGAACATAGGCTTTTCCTTCTGTTGTGGCTAGTCAAGTCTGCATGGAAAAGACAATGTCAATCTTTTTCATAGGGCAGGATGGATTCTGAGCAATATTTAGTTGAGTGCAACGTTAATGTCATGTTGGAAACCAGTCTGGTGCCTTGATTGATGTTAGAAATGTGTGGTATGCTTTTCTAACCTTTACTGCAGCACTGTATGGGATTTTATCACATACAATTAAAGTAAAAACAAACTCTGATTAGATTGCTCATTTCCCAGTGGTATATTGTCCTGCCTGTTTCCAGGAATGGTACTTGTATTTATGAGGTCAATATATTGCAATCCTGAAACACTAAAGGAGCATGCACAAAGAAAACAGAAAATGCTATAATAGCTGAAGAAAATGACCTTGTATTTGGGCACATCAAGTGCTTCACATTGAATTGATATTTGTCTTCTCTATACATGGTACAATCAAAGTTGGGTAGTACTCATAGTTTTGTGCCAGAGGCTTTTTCTTTTATATTGCCGGTGGGGAATTTCATGAGTATAAGCATCAGTAATGTCTAATGTGAAAGCAAATATACACAGGCATGTAAGAATTACTGTTGACTTTTGTTCAGAGTATTTTCATACTTCTTGCTATTAAGCTGAAAGTTAAAAAAAAAAGGAAAAAAAAATAGCATGTTCTCCTTTGATATCTCACACCAAATATGGTATATATTATTGTATAGTATGATTCATGTATGTAACCTTCTTGCTTATATGAATATGTAAGTTTATAGAGATTTGAATTCTTGATTATCAAGTGGGGAGCCCAGAGCTGGGCCCAGTACTCTGGCAATAGTCTCACCCGTGCTGAGCAGAAGGAAGGATCGCCTTCCTTTAACTTGTTGGCAATACTTACCCTAATGCAGCCCAAGATACTATAAGTCACCTTTGTTGCAAGGGAACACTGCTGGCTTATGCTCAACTTGGTGTCCACAAAGACCTCCAGGTTGTTTTCTGCAAAGCTGCTTTACTGACAGCTGTCAGCCTTTATTGGTGCATGCAGTTGTTCATTCCCTGTAGCAGGACTTTATACTTCCCCTTGCTGAACTTCATGAAATTCTTGCTGACCTATTTCTTCAGCCTGTTGAGGTAGCTCTGGATGGCAGTATGATCATCTGCTGAGTCAGCCCTTCCTCCCAGTTTTGTCAGTGAAGTTGCTGAGGCTGCACACCTGCCCCATCATCCACACCATTAATGAAGATGTTGAGCCAGAGTCATACCCCACTATAGATTGCTGGGTATGCCTCTGGCTACCAGCCTCCGACTGGGCTTTTTGGCACCAATCACTACGCTCTGGACCTGGTTGTTCAGCCAGTTTTCAGTTTACCAGTGTTCATCTAGCCCATACTTCATCAGCTTCTCTATAAGGATCTTATGGGAAAACAGGGTCAGAAGACTTCCTGAAGTCCAGGTAGAAAATATTCTCTGCTCTTCCCTTGTTTACCAAACATTGCTCATTCCTGTCCAAATTTATCTGCATCTTAAAACTGTTGTTCCAAAAATACTATTCTACACATCAGGGCTGTGAAAACTAAAGTGAGGCAGGGCTGTATGTTAAGTTAGCTATCAGGAGCTGTGTTCACTTTATATGTCTATGTACAAATCTCCCTGAGGTTAGTAAGTCTCAACCTTAAACATAGGATTTAGCCTTAAAGATCAAACTGGACAATTTACTGCATCTCTTTCAAAATCAAAATGTAATGGGAAAAGGAAAACTGACTACTTCTGTAATAATCCATTCCTAAAGACTGCAGGAGAGAAATCAATCTTCCTAAACACTAGAAGATGCCAAAGTATGAATAAGATGAAGTATTACCTTAGTTGTTATGATGCCATCTACTGGCTGTAATTACTTTCTTTATACAATAAATAACTTCTGTTGTAGTAAGGATGTAGTTTCTGTGCTTCATATAAGAAGCTTGAGAAATAGTTACTGGTACTCACTGTTTATATTTCACATCTTAGCAATACTTTATTAACAAGACCGGTAATGTGATGGTTTTGGTGGAATAGCTACAGACCTTGTCCTTATTTGTGAGAAAGGAGGTGCTGGTTCTCTTTTAAGCAACTACTCCAAACTCCAATTTTTCTCTCTGGGAATTGTGCATCTTTGACTTTAGTTTTGCCTCTAAATGCCTCAAGAGGTTGGAAAGCTTGGTTTGTGTGCTATTTAGCTGGAATAGCTACTAAAGGAGCAGTATGTGCTGTTTATCAGGTCCAAATGTGAAGTGCTCCCCTAGCATTAATAAAAAATACAGGCTCTTCAGGTTCTCTGACCTCTCCTTCTAACTAGCCAAAAGGGAACAGTTCACCTTTTAAGAGAATCCACTTCAGTACCTGTAGTAAGAGCCTTCTCCAGCACACAGACTAAGAAGCGCTTCTGTCAGTGCAGGTGGTTAGACTCCAGGGCCGGCTGCAGCCTATGCTTACTTGTGCCAGAGCAAAGCTGTGGATCAAGAGCCTCATGCTAAAGCAGAAAATGTCTGTTCTTGATATTTATGCTGCTTTAAGTAGATTCATTTTGTACAGTTCTGCAAATAGCTGTGGTCTAACCTAGGTGGTGAGAGAGCAGCAACCTTGCAGAGTTGCATATTTACATTAAAATATTTGGAGCTTCTTAATGAAAAGACAACCCTTATCCTGCCCTCTTCTGGCTACTTGATGAGTTATCTTCAATGACATGACATTACTCAAATTTCTATTATCCTTCTGAGCTACCCAGAAAACAACCCAGTGTACCTCTGCCTTTGAGCAGTACTTGAACCTGGTGGCATTAACACATAGCTCTTGGCTACCAGACATCCTGGATCTGACTGACACGAGTGTCTCTGGAGCACAGGAAGAGGTGCACAGTTTGTTTAATTAAACTCCAAAGTTTTGATCACTGGGGGCAGTGATGCCTGACGGTTTGATATGTTTGATTATGAAGATATTTATATATCGTTTTCTCCAGGTGACACTGGCCATCCTCCTGCAATCCCCATGCTGTGAAACCATGCATGTCCACCTGCTAAAAAGGCAGTTATTAAAAGGAAGGAAGCATGTAAAGAGGGGTTTTAGATTTGATTTTTTTTTATTATGCACTCTTGTGCATTTGTGAGCAAGCCTGAACAAACTGATTGAGACTTCTTTGAAGCAATGTGTTGCAAACAGCTCTTTGGAGCCTTGTTAGTTTGTTTGCTCATTAGGCTAAGAAAAGGTGGAGATTATCCCCTCTTGCTTAATGATTCATCTATTCTTCACTTCATCTCCGTGTGTGCCCTTGGTATCTGAGGTTTGTTATAGGTTAAATGCTTTGTGGGAGCTCCTAGTTTAAATTGGCAACCTGTTGCTAGCTGAATTAAAGCTGTGGGGACCATGGGTTTGTTGGATTTCTTGCCCATCCCTGGTGACACTAGTACAGGGGAACCAGCGCTGCTGTGCTCAGACTTGTTGGGGGAGAACTGCAAAGAAATTACCTGGGGAGCCCATGGATTTTAAATCTTGACAACCTTAAACTATAATGGTTTCTGAACATGTGCCTTTATTATGGCAGTAGAAGCTATCTTTTCTTAGTCTGAAAAGAGCACATCAACACCTGAAAATACATCTATAGGCGTAAACACTTCCATTCATATGCCATGACTGCTGTAGCATTTGGCCACTGGGATACTGGCAGTGCTTGGTAGCTATGAAACGAGTTGCTGTACTTTTTTTTTCTGGCTTGCTGAAATGAGCTTACTTTCACAATAAGTCACTGAGTTAAATTTCCTTTGAATACTTCTTGCTCATGGGGAAGGAGGTGCATGAGCTCTCTTTCTAACCTGCTTCTATCATGCAATTTAATCACTGTTGTGGAATGTGCACATCAAGGAGGATTAATTTTTCAGCCTCTAAAGGTAGCAGCAGGATGAAACAGCAAAGTAAACTTCAAGTGAAATAAATTCCATGTAAAGGCAATACAGAAGATTAGGGAATGATATCCCAATGGCCGTGGTGACTGCAAACTTACTTGAAATACTTAAAATTAGGTGTCAGCATTTGAATAACAGTAGATTAAATTGATTTTCATTCCCGTATCTTCATAGGAGTGTTTTTTGCTTGTGGAAATTGGAGTAGGTGGAGGACTCTGTAAAAGCCAAACTTCCATGTTTTTCACTTGTAATGGTTGATTTTTTTTTTCTCAGCACTTAAATCAACCTAAACACTACCAGATACAGCTGATATTGCTGTCCTAATTGGGAGGAGGAGGGGGATGTTTAAGTTTTACAATAATACTTACAACTTGTACATTTATAAAGTGTATGTATTTGTTTTATGTGTGCATATGTAGTAAACATATAATGTGACATTGCTCTTTCAATATTCAGGGCTTCAGAAAAATTTATTCAGATCTGTATAAAGAGTATGAAGACAGCTACTTTGGCACTGAGGTCTTCAGACAAATTGACCTCTGTGCCATGCGTAAGAAGAAGCAGCAGTCTGGTTACTATTATTGTGAGTGTTCAATTAATGTGGGCTCCAGCAGTACAGAAGAGAGTAAAGAACAAGAAATGCAGGCAGATGTGGCAGAAACCAGTGAAGACCTTCCAAACAGTGCTGCAGAGTCTGAAACAGGAGCAAGTGCTGCTGCCTCAACAGTAGTAGCTGATGATAAACCACCTGAAAATATTGCTGAGGCTTTGATTGCAAGTAAAACTGAAAATGAGATGGAGGGACAGCCTGAAGCTGCAGATGGGACTCTTCTTGCAGCTGGAGATATCTGCTCAGAGTCAGTACTTGGTCTGTTGCCAACAAGTTCAGATGCCTTGAAAAGCATGGAAAAGGAACAAGAAAGTGCAGAGATAACAGATGGTAGCTTGCAGAAAACTGAAGCAACTGAATATGCACCTGATGAGCCAACAAGTTCAGGATAAAGCTGTTGCAGTTGCTTGTGAACTGAGCCCATGCTTGGTGTTGGTGGTGAAGGCCTACAGCCACAGTGGTTCTGAGCTGCACCAGGCTGAGGTGGGGGTTGATGAACTTAATTTTGGCAAAAAATAAATGATCGCTTTAGGGGACTGATAAAACAAAGTAGAACAAAATATGATGGAAACATCACTGAATATTGTGATGGTGAAATGAAACAAGAACCTATACTATAGCTGTGTGTGTACTGTAGAGCATATGTACTGTAAAGAAAAATGAGTTCTGATTTAGAACATCAGGCCACACTTGATGCCAGTCCATGTTTCTGCCTTGGTTGCATGTCTTCCTGCCCTGCTTCCTCCCTGCCCTGGGCCTGCAGCCCCAACTTTGCTCCTTCCTTTGCCTGCTTGCTTTCCCCTCTCTGCATAATGCCTAAAGACACCACTTCTGGCATAATCACTACAGCGGCTCTGATTTAAGGCTCCAAACTATGATTGCAATACAGTCATTCACTGCTGTTGGTAAATGGTAGGCGATTTTAGTTAAGCACGTATTTCACAAAGGTGTGTTTCCTTTGACTTGTAGCTACTTAATGAGAAAATTATTTCACCTGAGTTACAGGAATAATATTTTTGGAATTAAACGAGGTACAACACTAAATTTCCTTTAGATAAAGGAAAGGAATCCATAATTAATTGGTTTTTTTGAAATGCCTTCAGGAGGAAATGAGGCACAACAAGCCTTTTTCTAAATCAGTTATGTCGCAGTCTCGCATGTATATGCAAATTGGAGAGAAACGGTACAGAACAGAGAAGTGCTCGCTTCTGGCAAAAAGAGATTAAGAGGTTTGGGCTATCGCTGGGTTTGAAGTCTCCTCGCCAAGGGGCGGGTGAGCTGTGCCTCCCAGCGAAGCCTGCCCTACCTGCGGAATGGGAATAGGGATAGTATTATCCCTGTGGAGCCTGACGGCCAGGAGGCCAGCAGATGGCGCTACGGGAAAAACAGCCGCACCGGTGCAGGGCGTGAGGAGCAGGGGGACGCACTTGGAAAAGGTCCGTCTTCTTTTTTCTGCTCTAATTCCCGCTTGAAAAGCAGTATTTAGTCTTCTAGAAGCTCCAGCATTTCCTTGGAATGCGTGGCCTTCAAAAACAGTGTGCGCAAGTAGCTTTTTTTCCTCCTAAAATATGGTGTAGCATTAAGCATACAGCGTTTTGCTTTTCTATGCGAGGTGTGGGAATACACCCTTGAGCACAGGGGCTAGGCTGCACTTTGTTAAATTAACATCAGGCTGTTTTAAAGCTGTTCATCTTGTTACCAGGCTTTAGTTAAAAATCAAACTGTATTTATGCTCTTTTCACAAGGAGGGGGAAAAACAACCTCGCCCAGCCAGCCACTGAGCAGGAGGAAAGGGAAGGCTCTGCATTTAATGAACCCGCTTTGTGCTCAGCACCAGGGTCCATGTCAGATCCTTTGTGCTGCAGGGCTTGGCAGAGTGTTTGTTTTTTGTGCCACTCCACTGAGGTTGTGGACTTTCAAAGGGCTGTCCCTAGATGGTCTTCCAAATGCGAACTGGAGAGTGATTATTCACAGCTTCTCTGGGGTCTTCCAAGTGCAGTTGAATTGCTCGGTGCTAGAAGACCTGAAGGTTAATTTGGGGGAGTAGTTAGAGGTGAGACTTCCACAGATCTTTTCTGTATCAGCACATTCTGCATGAATTTGTTTCTCAGTAAAGTTTGCTTTAAATACACAGTGAGGAAACTGATTTTTAACAGCTTTTTAATTCAGAGAAGGATCAGCACTGTCATTCATCTTAGGAATTTAAGTGGACTCAATGGCCTAGGACCAACTGCACTTTAAAACAAGCTGTATTTCTTTGTATTGAAAATGTTAATTATCTTTTTATAGACAGATGGCACTGGAGTGTAGCAAATGTGTGGTGAACCTGCACTCAAAAGCATGTTGGTTTTTAATGTGTGCAGGTTCCAATTAAGCTTAATTCTGGTTTAAGATTGTTGTGATGATTGTAGGGTAATTAATTTCACTTATATTGAGAGTATAGTGTACTTGTTTTGGTACATTAAGTTAAAATAAATACTTAAGATGTATCATTGTGATTAATCTTGACAATTTAGAATAGTGCTTAAAACCAAATATCTACCAAACACAGTTACCGTCTCTTTAGTCTGTAATGATAAGAAAACCAAAATTAGCTTCTTTAATTCTTTAATGTTTCATAACAGTGTATTTTCAGACTTATGATGGAGAACATATAGTAAGTCTTGAATTTTGTTGGTGCTCTGCTTTAGCTATGGGAATCCATGGTTTTGTTCTATATTTTTGTGGGTTTTTTATTTAAAGTTACTGAAATATATTTGATAATTAGATGCTTCTGATGTGAGTGGGAAAGGTAGGAGACAGTTTCTGAAGTGAAAGTAACTTCATATTGCTGAAGCAGACTAATTGTTCTTTAAGTTTACTGTAGGGAAATGACACTGCATTATAGGTCTAGAAGTGAGTTTGAATCACTCTTTATGATCCCTGTACATTTACTACTACTGTGATATTTTTTGGTGTGTTTTTTTTTTTTTTTTATATTTTTTGGTGTTTTTTTTTTTTTTTCTTTTGTGGTTTCTAACTTGCCTATTTTTTTTTTTCTTCTTTGAGTAATCTGCTTAGTCAGCACTAGCAGTTTATGTGGAAGACAAATATAGTCTGCTAATTTCTTCTAATTGACTTCAGTTTAATGTAACTTGAGGTAACAAAACATACAACATTGGAGTGGGAGGAAACTTGCATTAAATGTTACCCCCTGGTTGTGAGCTTTCTGTTTCTGATCTCTTTTGGAAAGAAAGAAACGCTGAGCTGCACTGTGATCATGATTGCTTTCCAAGTAAGTTGAGAGGAGGCTTCAACAAGAGTATCTCCCTGTTTCTTGGCTGGTTTTAATTTGATGTTTGTTAAACTAGCTGCTCTAATAAACAGGATGCTAAAGCCAAAGGAGTGTTCTGTAAATACCTTATCCTGAATATTCTGTTAACTGATTGCTGTTAGGCACTAAACATCGGATGGGCCAATTCTTGCCAGAATCATCCAGAGATGTTACATTTTCATGGGGGGGCTGGGAGAAGAGGGTGTAGATGCAACTGAGCAAGACCCCTGTATCTGTGGGTTAAGTTAAAATTCATATTATACTGGTTAGTTCAGCTGGCTTTCCCTTCCCATAGTCCTGTACTTCCTACATGTGCAGAAGATAGCAGATACACCTCCTTGTTTACCTGCACTTAAGCTCAGGAAGATGCCAACTTTTTCTGCTGAGAGCCATCAGAAAGGTGGTGGCTTCAGGATGGAGCGGTACAGACACTTGGCTGCAGGCAGCTTAATTGCTTGATCGTTCAGCTAGGAGCAGGTAGTTCTAGGGATAAACAGTGATTTGACTTTCTTTTGGGGTGTTTCATTTCCAAATGTGTCTTTGGCTCTCATTAGCCATGGCTTCTAACTTGGTAGTGTGTCACACAATAAAAGCCCTATCTTGCATCTCTACTGCAGATGGAAGAGAATAATCCTTCAGCTCAAAATATTTACCAGAATTTGCTCTGGTTCCTCATAACCCCTGATTTAAAAGGAAAAAGACCCTATGAGAAATCCCCTACTTGACCTTGAATCAGTTTCTTGCAGAGTCCTACAATCCTGCACTGTAACCCTGACATTCCACCCCCCACTCCCCAGCTGAAGGACTTCAATTGCTAAGAGTGGGGCTTGCTTAGGGCACTCCTTATTGTTGATGGGGTGGATCAGACTAAAACCATGGATTTTTCTCTGTTAGGAGTTCTCCCATTTCTTTCTCAACATCATATTGCCAAGAAACTAAAAGCAGATGCAGGACCAGAAGACATTGTTTTTGATGAGTATTCTTGTTCAAAAACCCATCTCTCTGGTAATATCTAAACTCTGGTAAAAATGTTTGGTGGAAGGGGATATCCAGAGATAAAGCCAGAAGGACACATCTGGGGGCCCATAAATCCTAAGCAACTTAAGGTAATTGTATTGTACAGTTTTCTTCTGAAAATCACTTCCAGATGGGCTTAAATCAAGGCACTTCACAGACTTAACATCTCTGAAGCTGGCTTCCTACCATGGGCTTTTGCAACTGACCTGTGCAGCCAAGTTACGAGGCAAATCTCATAAAGAGTCTCTAAAAACTCTACCCGTTTAAATGGGAGCATGTTTTCCATATGCATGGAAGAGAAATTAGGTACTTTCTAAAACCCAAATTAATTTAGGCATTGAATGTTCAACTAAAAGGCTTTTTCTTTTCCATTCTGGAGATAGTTTTCTAATTGCAAGATTAGAAGCCTACTTTTTAAGTTCAGCTGAAAATATTCTGTCAACTGCTGTCAAAAGTGTTGTTGTGGTTTCAGGCCCTCACACAGTTTTTCTCACTCACTCCTTCTTTTTTCCCCCAGTCCCCGGAGGACCGGGAGGAGAATCAGAAGAATGCAAGTCCCACAGGTTGAGATAAGAACAGTTTAGTAACTACGGTATAACATAAATCACTACTGCTACCACCAATAATAATAATGACAAGGCAAATATAAGGAAAGGATACAATCACTCGCCACCTATACCCAGCCTGACCAAGCAGTGCACTCCCCACCCTTCCTGGTCTCTCCCCTCCATTTCTACATCCTGGGCATGATGTATGTGGTATGGAATACTTCTTTGGTCAGTTTGGGTCAGGTGTCCTGTCTCTGCTTCCCCCTAGCTTCCCCTCTTCTCTTGCAGAGCATGAGACTCAGAAAGTCCTTGGTCAGACCAAAACATTACCAAGAAGTAGCTGAAAACACTGGTGTTATCAGCGCAGTTCGCAGGCCCAAAATCAAAACCACAGTGCTGCACCAGCTACCAAGGAGAAAAATGGCTGCTGCTGCTGCTGAACCCATGACAAGTGTTCAAATTATTTTATTTTTTTTTTTTTAATTTTCAAGATGTGGGAACTTTAGGTTTTTCATCTTAAATTTCAGTTCATGGATCAGAGGTGGAATGGCAAATTTTGTTTTTTTTTTGCCAGGGTTTTCTTGTTTGGTTGGTTGGCTTTTTTAACCGGATGTACCACTTTAGTAATTTTGTCTTCAAAATGGAAACTCCAAGTAGTTGCTGCCTGACTGTTTGCCAACATTTCAGCTTTCACTTTCTCAATGCAAAGAGCAGAGGTGATCACCTGTACATGATAGTAGTTTATAGAACTTTTTGCCACAAATTTAGCGTTTAGAATCTGCTGGTAGGTGCCTAGTTATTTTTTCATGCTGAATAAGAAATAAAATGTTTAATAGGCATAAAATAGTGGCACATTTATTAAGTAAATGTGCCAGGGAGATGTGATCACACTGGGTTCTTAATACACATGTAAAGTTTATGGAAAGTTTGACTTGCCTCATTCCTAGCTGAAGAAGCTGATGGACTCTACTTGTGGATAGTGATCTGGAGTCGAAAGTCTGTTGAGGGTTTTCTGTGATAAATTCTCTTTCAGAAGAAGGCTAAGCTTTAAGTACTGGTTGGCTCCTAAGTATTTTTCAGAATTAAGTTGGCAAGGGGTTAAATCCTGCTCCAGCTCCAGCTGGGGAAGTGCTATCAGTGGCACCAGGGTCCTTGCTGATCCTGCACAATAATGGCTGTTACTGATAATTGACTGAAATGGTGTTTGAAATAAATTTAACTGAGGAGGGCTTATGCATGTAAAAAAAGAGTGTTTTTTTTTTTTTTGTTTTGTTTTGTTTTGTTTTTTTTTTTTTTTTAGTTCAGCTCCATATGCACTATTTTGCTGTTTCACAGACTAATTGGTTCTCTTATCTTTATGAAATCTATGGACTTGATTCTTAACTCTTATCCCAGAGGTGATATCTCCTTGTGTCTGGTGACCTGTGGGAAATACAGCAGGAACCTTAGCTGGTACAGTGGGATGATGAGGTGGCTCCAGGAGACTCTGCAGCTCTACTGGTGACAAGGTTTTCTTTTCTCAGGTTTAACTTTGTGGAAGAGGTCTTCCTGGTCTTGACTGGCTTTACTGAAATTTGCTGAACAACCTCTGAGGCTCATACTTGAAATGACTGTCTCAAAAAATTACCAGAAATGATTATTTAAAGGCAATATAATTTCAGCCTGAATAACTGAATGCCTTTACAAAGCAGATGGGATTTATAATACATTTCTTTTTTAGGGTTGATAACATTGTTGGTCAAAACCCAATCAAAGCTTTCACTTGGCTTAAAAAAAAAAAAAGTCATATTTTTAAGACTTAATTCAGGGCATTTTGACTTCTTTTCTATGCTGAGGATTTATGTGTATTTTTAAGCCACCTTTTTTGCCTGCACAAGAAGAACTTGAAATGTGTGAGAAGTGATGTAAGCCTATGTCATGAGTTCAGCAGCAGCAGTCATTTTTCTTTAAGCAGTAGCTGTGTAGCACTGTGTTTTGGATTTTTAGCTTGGGAGCAGTGCTGATAACACCAGTGTTTATAGTTATGGCTTGGAATG
>JASSUY010021319.1:0-78902 GCA_032466535.1 Forpus xanthops | reverse complement strand
GTTATCAGCACTGCTCCCAAGCTAAAAATCCAAAACACAGTGCTACACCAGCTACTGCTTAAAGAAAAAATGACTGCCGCTGCTGAACCCATGACAGATTTGCAGACCATATTTACACTGAGTCTATTTTCTTCTTTGCATCCATTTATTGCTTCTGTATCATTTTTCCCAAGTACATGCTTATTGCTCTGTTTTCTTTATTATTTTCTTATCTTATCCCCCTAAAGACTTTAGTTTCATCCCCAGTTTTTTCTTCTCTCTTCAGTACTTTTACACAAGTGGGTGAATTGTATGTTTTTTAACCATTGCATCATTTTATTCTAAGTTGCTTTTTCACATTGCTGAAAAGCAAACATGAGCTCTATGGACACGTGTATGTGAAAAGGAAACATTAAGATTTTGGTATATGTTTTCTCTTTCTATTGTGCTATCAGCACTTTTTCTGTATGGACTATTCATAAATATCATGAGATATTTAGCCAAGAGTGTGAGACGTGGCCCCTGAAGCCAAGCACAGAATTATTGCCCACAGTACTGTATGTCAATTTCTACCTGTGAAGTTGGTGCTGGGGGACGTTTATCGAAAGGGAGGAAGTTGTAATGGTATGAATCCTCCCTGTTTCTTGAAAGATCATGGGTTTTAATATAGGAGCTGTGAAGTGTGCTTCAGCTCTGTCTGCATTCAGGAAAACATATGAATTGGAAGACAAACAGGGCCTTGCAATGAGATATGGGAAAGGTGATGGTTCTCAGCAATATTTCATTCTTTTAATTCAACTCCTATTTTTTCCTAAAGGTGATCAGCAGTCGAAAAGTTCCATCAGGCTTCAGTGTGGCCAAGCACTGTGTAACCGCAGTATCTCACAAAAAATTGTTTGTTGTTTGTACTTTAAAGATCTGAATATTTAAAGGAGCAAGTTACAAATGAAAATAAACTGGTAATTGTGCTGTTAACTTGACAGCAATTTCTGAACATTTTCTTGTTCAGGAAGATTTTGCCCAAGCAGTTTGAGAAAATGAAGTCTCATGCACCAGGCTAACACTTGTATCAGGCTGTGTTCCTGAATCTCCATCTGGAAACTTATTTTCAGTCAGCCTTCCTGGTCTTGACTCTGAGTTGTTCAGGCAGTGAGGTACAAAGATGCATAGCTCCTATAGACATGGGAGCTGATGCCTCTGTCTGAGGTCAGACATGCTATAAATGGATAAACTTCTCCAGAGAGCTCTACTGGTCTGCCGTATGCACGAGCTCTCCACTGCCTTTGGCAGTCTTTCAGAGACAAATATACTGGATTTTGCATATGCCAAGCCATTTGCACTGCCTGCAGCACAGAATTTTGTTAAGTGGAAGGAGCATGGGCACTTGGATAATTGAAGTCAGTCTTTCATTTGGAGCAGGAACAGATACCAAAGTAGAGAACTGTGGAAATTAGAATCTTGGTATTTATGTAAACAGAAACAACAGCAACTGATGCTGTGTCTTGAACCTTAGCCATTCTTCTTAGCATGTACAAGGTGTAGAGTTTATAGGCAATTCCTGTAGAACAGTGATGATACCTGTTTAGGCACTGCAAGTATCAGTGCAAGGAGACCCACCACACTGAGACAAGAAACAGATGTATGAGATATAGTATGTGCTGTATTGTCTCATCTCAGCTGCTCGTTGTTGGCATGAGAGAGTCACCTTTGTATCTTTGCAGACAGAAGGAAGTGATTTATGTGCACTTCCATGAAGCTTAATCTTGCAACAATTCCATCTTAAGGTGTTCGTTTCTGAATCTTGACAAATTCGGTCCCTAGTGATGATGCTGAAATGAATGACTGCAGTGCAGACAGTTCAGTCTGGCAGTCATGATTTTCTTTGAAAAAAAGAAAATAGGTCCAGACATAATGGTTTCATGGCAGTTGTATCTGTGTAGCCTGACTTTAAAAACTAATCCTCTAGCTCATAATGTAAAGCACTGCTTTACAAATCCAGAGGTAGTGCAGCCAGTAAAAGGAAGCTTCAACCAACATGTCATATTGCTCAAGATAATTTAACGTTAACACGGAAGTTCTGAATGGACACTACAGATTGAATTCAATGATCTTGCTCCCAGTAAGGAGCACCAGTGCTAGGACATAGCTCATCTTAGAGTAAGCCCAGTGCTGTGAAATTTGACAGTTGCCATGCACCATGTTCTTCATGGATTAGGTGAAACTGTAAACTGAATTAAGGCATAACCCACCCAAGTTATACCATGTTATACTCCCTGAACTCTGATTCTCACTGTGAAGGCGTTGTGTTATCGGTGGGTTTTGTATTGGTTCTAAGATGTTTACAGAAACTTGCTAGAAGTTATCTTTCAGTGGCTGATTTTAGTTTTGTGGTTTGGGTTTCCTTTTTATACTGTCCAAAAGCTTTAGAATTACCTAATACCTTCTGAATAATCCCATTACTATGCTACTGTGTGCTCTCTGGAGAGCACAATTTCCTCTTAGCCTGGCTTTACTTTTGTAACAAAGCAAACACCCATGGCATAACATCTGCCACGGTCCAGCAGGCCACTTACGCAGGGGTTGAGCAGACAGGTCTGGAACCCAGGTTGACAGGAGGAAGTTGAGCTGACCATGCATCACACAGACCTGTAAGTGGAAGGTCCATAAGCATGAATAGGAAGAGGTTCCAGCTATGACTGTGGTATCCTAGCAACAGAAAGTGAAATGTACGTGATTTTGCAATGCCTTGACTTACCAACGCCTTGATTTACCAACTTGTTCAGTTTGCACTCCACCAGAATTTAAGGCTAAAGATCAAAGATATCTATGCACAGATGCAGTTGAACATTCATCTACACGTATATATATTATTTATTTATATGTGTATATGAACATACATATATATGCACCAGAATGAACAGATCTCTTGTAATCAGAATAGACTAATTCAGGTTTTCGTTCTTGCTGTTACAGAGGAAACAAACAGAATTAAACTCAAAATCAGGTAAAATATCCTTGTTGAAATTATGTATCTTGATATGATGGCAATTTGCTTCATCATAGTGCTAGTTTAAGAGCTTCTGTAAAATACCATTTTATAGAACAACAAAGGATGACATTAGTGGTTTAAAATATCCTTTAATGAATTCTGATTCTTTCCTTACTGCCACCCAAGTGAATTTTACAGATGGTTCTGCCATGTACCATCCTATCTTACACAAATGGAAAAGCTGAAATTCAGCTGGCTAGCTTCTCACTAGTTTGCTAATCTGTCTGTAATTTTGTAATTTGATGGAGAGATTGGATAATGAAAGCATATTCCATTACCTGAAACACATTAGCATTGTTACTACCATAGCTGCATGCCAGACAAAAAGGGGTTTTATGTTTTAATTTTAGGGGGAGCTCCTAATTTTCATAGAATCCCAGACCGGTTTGGGTTGAAAGGCACCTTAAAGCTCCTCCAGTTTCAACCCCATTGGCACGAACGGGGGCACCTTCCACTGGATCAGGTTGCTCCAAGCCTCGTCCAAGCTGGCCGTGAGCAGTGCCAGGGATGGGGCACCCACAAGTTCTCTAGGCAACCTGTTCTAGTGTCTCATCTCCCTCTTAGTAAAGAATTTCTTCCTTGTATCTAATCTAAATCTACCCTCTTACAGCTTAAAACCATTCACCCTTTAGTGCGCAGGAGGATTTTAGAAACAACAGTAGCAGAAGAATGTGGATGTTTGACTATGCCCTTAAATAGAAGTGCCAATTTACTTTATTCTCATAATTCTAATCACTGTTGCAAAGTTGTCTTGTATGATATTTAGAATGCAGACTTAAGTAGTTCCTTTACCAGGTATTTCTCAAAAGACAAAGCTGGAAATCCTGCCTCTGTTATCTCTGAACGCCAAATAATCTTTAGCCCAAACAAAAGGCAGTAATGGGCTATATGCATTGGTTCCACCCTGCAAGATTGTATAAGGTCTGATTAGCAAGCTGTGGAGTCACATGGAAGAAGGTGAAAGAAATTTGTTCGGGAACATTTCTCATTTCAGAGCGTGAGAATGCTTACCCTCCTATCTGGTTAACACCTAGGGAAAGTGTTAGCCAAGTAGGGCTAACTGATCTGAGAATGTGCAAAACGTTTGAGCTGCCTTGGCACTTTTTCCCTCCAAGCTATTCCAGCATTATTCCTGCTTTGCTTAGATACATGATTTTAGTAGCGGAGAGGAGGTTGTTTTCTCTTTATGTCCTGCTCTGTCTTTTCCTGATCTCCTGCAGTACCTTAAATGTCTCTAGACTGTAAAGGGCAGTAAAATCCTTTCAGTACAGTCCTGTAAGGATTTTCTTAAGAACATATCGCTTAGCAGCCAGTCTGCTCATATGACCTCTTAATGATCATTGGACATCTCATCAACAGAGGTAGGTGGGAGCACACATGGTATCAGAAAGCTTCTCTATCCAGTGCTTGTCTATACCAGATGACTTAGCAGTTTGGTGGGTGGGTTATTCACCTAAAATGTGGGGAATAAACTGTGGCTAGGCACTGGGGCTTACCACATCCTAGGTGAGTACCCTGATGCTGAATCATGAGCATCTTCCCATGTTCAGGCATTCCAAATCGAAGCAATTTTCCCAAGAAAAGCTTCCTCTGGAAAGCTGTTGTGTTTGCATATACCTTTAGGTGTGAAAGAATGTTATTTAAAATAAAATCTTTTCCTCCCCCTAATTTTTACTTAAAAAAGAAAATAAGGGTTGAATATTTCCACCCATCTCAGCATACCAAATGCTTGTAGTACTGCACAGTTTGGAGAAGGCTGCAGTCCTCAAGCAAACTAAGATCAAGTCACTGGCTTAGCTTAGGCCAATGGGTAGCACTGGATTCATCTTTGCCCTGCACATGATAGGAGGAAGAAGCAACATAGCCAGTTCACCACGTTATCATATTTGGACGACTTGATACAGCTCAGTACCCTCCAGGTTAATGGCACCGATCTTGTGGCCTCCGACACTGTCTGCTCCCTCATTGGGCATCTCTAACATCTTAACATATTGGTCACAAAAGAAAGGCCCATAATTGATACTTGTGTTAAGTGAAAATGCATGCACTGGATATAGCCTTGGGTGGCTTGGTTTAGTGGCAGGTATCCCTGCCCCTGGCAGGGGGGTTGGAACTAGATGATCTTAAGGTCCTTCCCAGCCCTAACTATTCTGTGATTCTGTGATTACTTGAGCATCAGGGAAGAACGTAGAAGAACATGCTGAAGTGCTTACAGACCTCCTACAGCTCTCCTAAATCTTTCCCTGGATTGAAATGACATATTCCACTCTTTTGTAATATTCAAAGCAGGTAAAAGTATTTATAGCACCACAGGATTGTTGCTAACACTCCTTTGCCCTGTCTCAAAATTTATGGAAATGGATTTTTCTAACTACAGCAATTTGCCACCAGCTTTTATGAGGAAGTTGAGTATAAAGCACATATTAAAAAGGGAGGGGGGTAAATCAATTTCTTATGATTACAAAGTATTATATAAAAGTATACACTGATATGTGACACTTAAATTAGAATTGTGTAGCAAATTATGCAGGGAGGAGCAACGTCTGAATTCAAATGCAGAATGTGTAGAACAGAGGAGCTGCCTCCATTCAGACACTTGATTTCAAAAAGGCTTTGTATTTATGAGGGTAGTTGCTATTTACTAGGACACGGTAACCACAATTACCCCCAGTATTTGCCAGGAGAGAAGTGCTAAGGCAAACTCCTAGCCAGGCTGTTGAGGCAAAGCATTGCTTTGCATTTTCCCTTATGGAGAGGTACAGTGGGGTAGTTTCTGCTGCATTCCCATGATTAGCCCAGTCTCAGTTCACCCCAGTAGCTGGCAATATAAGAAGCATACCGACTTGTTCCTACTTGAATGCACGTGTTTAGCTCAGTGCTGCTCTGAACATACATTTGCCACCTCTGAACCAGTGGCTGGACTTTAAGGGATGGCCTGAGCTCATGCTGCTGCAGCAGATGGATGTGCTTCCATCCGTCACTGTGGCTTGGAGGAATCAGTGTGAGTATCATCAGTCTCTGTGGCCTATGTGTGTCAATAGCGCTCTGATATTTCTTCCTTTCCTTTACTGTAAGTCACAAGGATGTTTTGGTGTTGTACCTACTTCTTTGAATAGCGTTAGGTAAATTTTGGGTGCACATTGCCCTGGTCATTTGCACCTGTTGCTGGGGTTTAATTCTCATGAGAAGGAATCAAAGAGTATACCGTGCGCAAGATACACTATAAAGTACAGGCAAGAAGTGTAGTTAAAATATATAGCTAATGGCAGTAAATCATGGACTTAAATAGTCTCCCTGATGCTATGAGGTAAATATTTTCCTCCCTTCTTCACAAAGTTTCTTTACTAGTGATGATGATTTGACCTTTAAAAATGTGGTTTATTATACTTCTGGCAAGGAGGGGTTAGTGAGGGTGTGTGGCATCGTACTTTCAACAAATGACATGAGGCTTAGGAAAGGTCGGGGCAGAGTACATAGGCACGCATATATATCGAAAGGGATTCCAGTTCTGCTGCTTCCTGAAAATACTACTCTCTCATCTGTGTTTGTCATCTTCTTCTGTAAACTAAGGCATGAGTGGCTCAGAAATAGAGGCCTTCAACTGTTGTAGATAATAATCATGTAATGATGAGCACTGCTTGGTCTGAGAAGTTTGGGGGTTTTATGAATATATCTGGATTTCTGATATGTGTGTCCTTAGTCAAAGATGGTTTAGAAAGGTATTTGTTTTAAGTTTGTAGGCTTTACTATGGATTCGTGAACCAACACGTGATTTGGATTTATTTAAAGCAGATGTTAAGCATAGATAGGAGACTAATGTCTGTAGTGGCTCCGTACTTGCCGGAATTATTGTTAAAAGCCCAACATTGGCACATCTCTAATTTAATACACGTTTCAGCAGTGACCATGGTAATAATATCTGAAATGCCTTGTTCTCCTTTCATTAAAGTCAGAAGGAGAAAAAAGGAGATCGGTATCGATGTGAACACAGAGGTATTTCTGACCGACATGAAAGTATCCTTTTATCTAACAAAAGAAACCCCAAACCTAATCTTGTTGTTTTAACAAGCTATCTAGTGCAGGCTGAGTTCTTTTTAATCAAATGCAATACTATGACACAATTCTTCATGTGCTTGAATGATTAACCTCAAAGTTGTCTTTCCAAAAAGGACTGTTCCTCATTTGTAAATTGCGCATCTAAACCCAAAAGAAAGAGACAAAAGACTAAAATGGGATCTGAAATACAGGAAATTAATAGAAACAGTTTTAAATGCAGGACTTCCAGGCTGGGTTTGAAAGACATATAGGGCTACCCTGCACTACAGTAAGCCAAGGTAAGTGTCCTAGCAGACAGCTGGCTGTTTGGGGCAGGCAGCTTGGGACTGGAGTGGGTAGACGGAGTCAAGAGATGCTGCATGGCAAAGCTGCTTAGCCTGGACTCTACCAATTCTTCTGAATGCTTTGACGTCTGACATTGGGTTGCCTTTCCCAAGGCTGCATTGCAGGAATAAAAAGGGCTAACGCTACCTCATGGCACTACTCGGGTGTCTCAGGCTGCTTCAGCTGCTTGAGAGACAAACACTTTCATTTAGCATACAGGTACCTCCTGAAGCAAGGCATTCATTTTGGGTCGAGCTGACCTTAACAGAAGGCAGGCTTGAAATCAGTTCAGGGAGTTAGGGGTTCTTTGTAAGTCTGCAGAAGCTAAAAGTATATTCTGAGCATAGTTTTCTTCCTAGTAACCAGGATTATACTGCCATGCTTATAGTGGAACAGTTCAGTAAGGTGTCAGTTATCTGCTTGACATTGCAGCTCATCACCAGGAATGTGTCTAATTAATCCTGCTGTGCTGTGAAGGGGCATGAGTTCTGTCAACGTTTTTGGGCAGTCTTTCACTTTCTTCAACAATTACGTGCTACTAATTTACTGCAGCAAGGGTTGATAAAACAGTAGGGCTGAAAACAGATGTTTTTTCAGGGCATATATACTTGTGAATTTGTTAGTTTGGCACCTGGTTTTAGGATTGGCCTGGCTTCAGATTATTCTGCAGCATGTGAAGTCAGAAGTTTGCCAAGCCCTAATTACACATGTAGAGTAATGATGATACACTTACCCATTTATAAATGTCTTAATTGATCACTTGACACATAATAATGCTTAGATTTAATGCTTGATGTAGTACGATAAAACTCCCTTCTTTGATATAGGTTTATATGCCACAAGAGGGTTAATTACTTTGGGAAAGAAAATGTAAAATTGGGGGTAATTAAATTGTCATCTACAGTGGCAAATTATTTTAGTTACTCTAAACAGAATGTAAATACAGTTTATCTGCTTTTCATTATGAAGTGGCATTGAATAAGCACAGTAGAATCTTCTAATGAGGCTTTTTCCATTAACAATAAAAATAACCCATTTGAAACTTGTTATGCTTAAAGTTATTTACCATAGTAGGAACATGTGAACAAGCCAGAATTGCAAATAAGCATAGCTATGCAAGCGAAGAATGATAACGTAGCTAGGGAAGCCAAAACTAAAATGGAAATAACACTACATGCTGGAACTTTGTGCAGGTCTGCTCCTTCTGTTGCTAAAGTTTTTTGGTTATTTTCTTTTTCACCATCCATAAAAATAACGGATACAGAATTAATTTGCAATGTTGGAAATCCTTGACACTCCTGGGGTCATGGTATTCCGGTAGAAAAAGCTGCAGGGCCCTCTGGTTATTATGGGAAGGGGCTCTCCCTGTGTTCCTAAAATTGAAGTGGTGCCTAAATCATTTGGAATGTTTCTAGGGAAAAGGAGGTTAAGTTTTCCAAAAGCTTTTCATCCTGTAGCCTACTATGTTGTACTAAAACTCTGGAAAGCTGAAACTCACGTGGGCTTTGCCTTTTTCTATACGTGGAACAGTGGCTTTTCAGAGGAGTCTGTTTTTTTGTACTCTAAAGTTTAAAAAGCAAATCTGGCGCTGATGCTAAACATATGGTAGGACAAAAAGAATAAACAACGCAGGTTTTCTCAGGGTAGAAAAGCAGCAAAATTTTACTGTAATGTAGTGACATATGTAATAATACTGTTACGTGCAGGTTGTGAGATTAATTTAGTTACCTTTGCAGAGTGGAGCAGGACTGCGAGCACCAGAGTTGTCAGTGACATTTAACTTGAATCTAGAAAAGCTTAAAAGTTAGATTCACTTCTCTGTAGAAATATCTTCATTCTACCCCTTGCTTTAATATCTGAGAATATTCAGACAGTAATTTGTATGTCTTCATAATAGCCTTCTGAAGTAGTAAAACAGCATCATTTAGGCTGAAGAATAGCAACTTGCAAAGAGAAGGCAACTGGCAAGAAAGATTTAAGTGCTTGATTTAAGGGCCTCCTCAAGATTAATGCTGCTCTTACCTACAAGGAACAGCTGGTTCAGATACAAGTATTTATTAGACTGAGTAAAACTCTGTGCTTGACAGACCTTCTCTGATGAATCTTTTCACAAGGGCCTACCCGTGTAGATGAAGTGCTCTATGGGATTGGAAGGAGCTATGGTCAACCATGCATTAGCTATGTATAGCTGCTGGTGAGGTAGTTGTCTCTGGGATATAGTTCAGCCTTATTAGGCATTTAGTAAATTGTTTGTTACAACAATGTGTTAATGCATCAAAACTGTGTGTGACCTGGGGTTTGGTGTCACAGCCATGGCAGAAATGCAGTTATCTCCTTGTTGGTACATAGACTAAGTTAAGGCTTTGTCTAGCAGCTTTCTTACTGGCTTATTTGTTGGCTATAAGCACATCACATATCAGGAAAACATGATATATCTCACTTGGAATTTTCAAAGTCATGTCCATATAGAGATGGTGGGCAACAAGTATTCTCAGAGATGGTGTCTGGTGTATAGCATGAACTCCTTTAGGCTATGCTCATCTTAAACCTTGACTTCCAATGTATTGGCTTTCCTTCACCAACTTCTTTTCCCGTAAAGATGAAGCAGCAAGGACCTTTTTATAGCATATCCTTTCAGTTCTTCTGGGAAGAGAAAAGTGACAAATTACACATGAGAGGTGGTACTTGGGTGTGCTGTTGATAGGTGGTAAAAGTCTCCAAAAGAATAGGATTTTTTTCTAGAGATTCCCCAAACTTACTATTGATGATCAAGTGCTGTTTAATACTTTCTCTTGCCCTACACCTCATCCCTTAACGTATCTCTTTTTAAATGCCAAGCTCCTTTTCTTTACCAGCATTAAAAACATTTTTATCTTCAAGTTACATGCCTGTGGGTTAGGGTGTCTGTCTGGTTAGCTGTCAAAATTCAGATGCCATGTTTCATCTGCAAGTAGCCCAGCAAATCCACTTGAGTAATTAGAATTTAAACAAGAATGAGGCCAGTACTCATAAGGACAGGACTATGCTCTCCCCGTGTTTGACACAGTGTGTAGCTTTGTGTTCACTCCCGGTTGACACTGAGCAGTCAGAGATTCTCGTTTTCTCCTTCCTTCCTGTTTCACAATGAAATGTGTTGGTTAGGAAGCCACAGTGAAGGGCCAGCCAATCTGGCACAAAGGTTCAAAAATGTCCTCAAGCTACATCAGGAGGAAGTCAAGAGCTTCAGCAAACAGTTCAGTTTGTTGTGAGACATCAGAGCAAGAGTCTAGTGGAAAAAACATCACCTGAGACTGGAAAGATAAAGAGTAAAATCCTTGTTCTGTTTTGCCTAGGGTCTGACTTGGATGATGTTACTGTAGGGCCATTGCCTCTCTGAGGATGAGATGGAGTTCCTCATTCTTTACTACCTATGCTCTTCTTTGTTTGAATGCCAAATCCCATCCAGAAGCATCATAACTGTTTTTTAGACTAAAGTTTCCTTTAAAAGATGCAAGTGAAAAGTTCATTTCTATTATTATTAACTCTGTAAAAAGAATGTCCTTGCAAGACCTTCCTCCCAATCAAGCTGGGTTTATTTTCAGCTGGAAGGACTGAAATGCAATGTGTGTCTTTTTCTTTTCCCTGATTAGCTCGATGCACAGATTTTTATATGTCCGTTATTTGATAGATCTTGAAGTAGCTACAGAACTATTTGGTCATACACAAACATCCATGGAGGCTGACTAGTCTGACCGTGGTCGGATACTGTAATATGTTACATCAGCAATAGAGACCTCAGTGTTTCTCTTCTACACTGAAAAATTAATTAATCAGGAGGATGAAGGCAGCCTAATCTTTTAATAATAGTCCTCTAAGGCTATGTTACAGTCAAACTCTATTAAGTAAGAGATGCTTCTGATGAACATGAGGACTAATCTGATGAGAGAACAAAGTACATTCTCTGTGCTAGTCCTTGGATGTCCCATGACAAAGCAAGAAGTTTCATGCCTCCAGGATGTGGTCTCTCCTGACAGTATTACGTTGAAACAGTGATGGAGCTTCTGAATAGCATGTTTCCTTAAGATTGCAGTCTGGGTACCTCTCTTTCTTCTTTTAATGTGCTTCTCTTGCTTACTTGTTTGAGATCAGATCCCCAGCTCAACGGCACCAGGTGTAACTTCTCTTAAATCGGAGTAAATATGTTAATAGATATTTCACAGATATATTGTCTGACACTGTAAAGTCAAATACCAAGATCAAAATCTAAAATCAGTTATTTGCAGTGCCAGTAGTTTATTTAGATTTGATTTGAGCTTCTGAGGAGGAAAACGTAAGGTAGAAATTTACTTTTTCAAAGGAAGGAAGGTCCTTTCTTTTCATGCGTGCTTTCAGAACTTATTTTCTATCTGAGTTTTCTTCCCTTAGTTTGTGGTGCAGGAAAATCATCTCCATATTTGCTATATGTTCATAAATGTTTGTACCTGTGTATGCTACAATTTGCTGCTTAAAGCGCACCTGCAAATGTCAGACTAGAAATGACATCCTGCTGTAAATCCTAGCCCATCTATCACCCTGACAAGGACTTCTGACTCCAAGAGCATGGTAAAAGCAGACCAAGTGTTCCAGCCTATACACTGGCAACACGAGCAAGAGCAGCAGAGGACACAGGCAAGCAGGCAGCTCAGTCCCAGAGAGAGGTAATGCCGAGTGAGAAGCAGCAGAACTGCCAGCCACAGCCTTGAAAGCAGAATACAGATATGTTTGTACATGCTTTCGCTGCTTCTGTCTCCTGCCTTCCCTTTCCCCATCCACCCATGCTGAAATTTGCATAACCCACTTTTAGGGCAGAGAGTTACTTTCTCCAAGTGGCTGGTTGTTTCAGAAGAGCTTCTTTGTATGAATATAAAGTAAAAGTTATTAAGACTCTTCCTTCTTTCCACTTCCCCCTCCTGCTGCCTCACAGCTCCTTTGCAGAAGCTTGGCATACAGCTAAACCCTAAAATTATAACACCTTTTCCCTAGCCATATCGTGCTCCTGATCTTACGCCTCTCATTTTTACTGTGGTGCTGCACTAAGCATACAAATAAGTAGTTTTACTGAGAGCTTTTGCTTTTAAAAGCCTAAATTGTCTCTCTCAATTTATCAGGTCATGTTTTCAATATCACTAGCCCTCATAATTCACAGATATTCAGTTCTATGAACATAGAAGGAAAAATATTGTTAATATAGAGCATTTTCTGTTCTATATTGATAATATAGAGCAAAATGTTGTTTCCAAATACTTATTTAGGGCAAGCGTTGTAAGACTTTGTGCACTCCGTGCCTCTGTCTGCTTATGGATGCAAATCTCTTCTCTTGTTGCTTAGCTTGTTTGTAGCTCATTAGCATCCAGAAACCTCAGGAATGGCTCAGGTTCCTTTAGTTACTTGTGATCAGAACAAAAAGGTACTCCTCTGAGGAAATAAGCACAAGCATAGTGGGACTCTAAAAGTTTTATACTTCTTACTAGTTGTGTATTAAGGGAGTATGAATGTTAGCCATTGGGTGTGTATGGGAATTTCTGATCTCACAAGGCTTCTGATCTGTTTTTATCAATTAATCTTAAAGCTGATGGAATGATTTGATGATTCAAACCAGATTCCTTGTTTTCTCTTGACTAGAAATGTTACTAACGTAGCAGCTCCTGTTGTACAGTTGTTGCAGCAAAATACATGGAGAATGTCACAACCTACTACCCATACTGTTTCAGTTTGGTCACTGCAGTACATGGGCTCTTTGCTGAAGACAGGTTATTCTTATAGTTTAAAACAAACATACATATATACACATTGATATGTACATACGTTTGTGAACATACTTAAATTTGTACACATAAAACCAGTCTAAATGCACAGTCACTGAAATTCTATTCACAAAATAGAATGATTCCACATATAAATCAACTTGAACTTAAAAGTGACATCTGAACTAGTCCAGCACCTTAGTAAATTAAGAGCAAGAGTCCAGAAAATGTAAGGAAATCAGACATAACTACCCAGAGATAAAAAAAAACCCTTCCTCTTTAGAGGACAAACACTGACCCTTAGGGCAGCATCAACAGTTTGATAACATGCTTAGAAGCAGATATCTCAGTGGCACAGCATCACAAGTAGCTGTGCACAGTATGCTTGCCCTCCAGTGGAATAAATCAATGAGAGAATAAATAGTGTGACAGGACAAAACAGAGAAGCACATTTCCTCCTGTGCTACAAGCTCATCTTTTTCATAAGGAGTGGTTTAGGGTAGGAGAAATAAGTGGAACATACTACTGCTGGACATATACATTAATTACTTGTTATAAACAATCCAAAAACCCTCGCAGAAAACTGATTCAGATCCAGGTATATGTCTCTCCAGATGTGTACCTAAGAGGGATTTTTATGAATGATACTGTTTTGTTGGGGTTTGAATTCTAATGTAAAAATGCTGTATTGGCTTATTAACAAAGAACTGAGGTTTACCCTTAAAGCACACACACAAAAAATCCAAAGCTCTCATAAAATATAAAGGTAACTTCAGGAGTCTATCTGCTATTTGTTAGAGGATAAGCTGAGGAAAACATCAGGTACTCAGTGTTTAATCAAAACTTAGAGAGGATGTTAAGTTGGCACATCTGTTTTGAAATTGAACTAGACACACAATCATCTGGCTTTTTGTTTATCCTTTGTTGATTTCTAGACATCTCCATCTGAACTTCTAATCAGGCTCATGTAGATGATGAATATGTAAAAGTCAGTTGTCTTGTAGCTGTGATAATGGCCTGGAGATGTAACAGCATCCGCTACAGACAAACAGCTAATATCTCTCATTAGACTATCCCAGAGGAGAAACACCCGCACCAGTTTTTGGTCTCATCAGATCAACAGAAAAAGGACTATAACTAAACCTAAAACCAGGTGAAGAGTGCTGTGCTTAACCTGTGTTTTGCTGCAAATTGTTGCCTATCAGATCTTCTGGCAAGGAGATCTACTGGAGCCTAGAAAGCATGCCAGCTGGTCTCACCAATGCACTCTGGCTCAGCAAGTCTGTCTCCCTAGCTATAAATATTTAAAGGGTAAAGATATTTTCTCTGACGTTTTATTAATAATGACATAGCAGTTGCATATTGTCTTCAAGATACTGGAAAAACATGAATCCTCTTAACTGTCAGCAGTGCCTGCATCAAAGGTGGGGAAAGGCAGGCAGAAGGGAAAAAATGTGCTACCACTGGCTCAATGAATTGAACATCATCGATTCTTGATTCCAGTCTGTTCTTTGGTTTATTGCATGTAGCCTGAGTCAGTAACAATGAAGACCAGCTTTCTAAAAATAGTTATGTAGCCAGAAATATAATGATGCACAAAATGTGGTTGGACTACATACTTGAACAGTGTAGAAGAGTTCATGTTACATCCATAGAATGGCATCTTGGTCATCTTCCACTGCATGTATCAGAAATTGAGATTCTTATTAAAAGCAGTTTCATTTATATACTTAGCATCCCTCAAGTCAGAGGAAAAGCAAAAATCTAGTATCTATCTTTAGCTAGTTAAAACTCTTTTGCCCTCTTTATTTCAAATGATATAGTATATTCTTAACGAAATAGATATATGTTAACGTTTCTTAACCATATCTTGTGTGTCCTCTAGTTACTAATTCCTGTCAGGATTTTCATTACTCCCAGCCTACCATCAAATGCTTTTAAAGCAAACCATTTTATATTTAAAAGTCTCCTCCTTTCTTCCAAACTCAGAATTTCTTGTTGAATACAAGCTTGAGATGTATATTATCCCAATGTTAACACAAGGTCTTGATACTATAAAGCTTCTGAATACTCTTTTTCTGCTGTTTGTCTCATAAGATGCAAATTACTTACCAATTATGTTAATTTTAGTATTGAAGCTGTAGGAACGTGTATTTATGTATAATGTCCGTTTATGGCCATTCACAGTATTGCTTATCCTCCTCTGTGTTAAAATGGCTAGCAAGTAGCAAACTGGTGGAGCTTGAATTGGTTTTTGAGGCCTAGCTGAAACAGCATTACATACTGACTACTGTTATGCCCTTCAAATGCTTGGCTGAGAAAGCAAGCATCCTGTTAAGGAAGCAAAGGATAATTCCTTCAGGTACACCTTTCTAGGCTTGTGTGCTAAAGTGTGAAGACCTGATCTGGGAAAATCAGGGAGTGAATGAATCTCTTTCAGTCCTTCTATATCAGGGGGTAGTCTTAACTGGATAAGCACCTTCTGCTAGTCACTGCTGCTCTTCCTCATCCCAGCTGGGGAGTGAATTGAGTGGGGTTTGACCTCAGGAATTGTTCAGTTGTTCAGAGTAATAACATGAAACCAATCATAATCAGTGGCTATGTCTAATGTGAATTTTGGAGTACTTTTCTGCAGAGCATTGCTTGATAACTGGAACTTTTGGTTAACGTTTTTTCTTGGCACCTGATTCTGTTGCAGTGAAAACCATTGTAAGTTCATGAGCATCTTTCAGTTATTTGGGCATTTGAATGCCCAAGGAGGAATGACACCATATACTTCCTTAGACATCACAGTGCAATGTGACTTTTGTCAGATAGGATATTCTACATGAATATAAGAAAGAAAATAATTCTACACATAAGTCAGGAACTAATTTTTGAACCTATTCCAGTTATATGAAACAATAAAGGACAGTCTCAGGCACACAGAAAGGCACCATGAAATCTATAACCAGGTCGCAGCACAAATGCTATGTGAGTGTTCTGTAATTTGCAGCTACGTGCTCCCTAACGTTTTATTAAACCTCGAGACAGTTGTTCATTAAGCACAACTTTTGACCATCTTCAAGTGGTTTATGTGTCTCTGGTTAGTTGCAGTTTATCACACATTGCGCGTTCTCATGTCAAATTGTATGACCATTTCTTTCATTCTTTTGTCTTAAAAGAAATAATACTGTATCAAAGCAGGTAGATAACTGCACATCAGCAGTCTTTCCTCTGTCATTTTTGCCACCATGGTTAATGAACTAAGAAAGCATTGAGGGTGGGGATGAGCGAGATGATGCAAACAACTGTGAATTTGACAGAAGGATAAAAACCCTCTTAAAAATTGAATAATCAGTTCCTTAAAACATACTGTGCATCTGTCTTCATATAGAATATTTCCATTACTGAGACACGTACGCAAGCGCTTCCCACTTGCTATTAAAATCCAAAGCAAAACAGAGCAATTAAAAAAACCCCAACCAAACGACAAATACCACCAAGACTCAATAAAATCAAAAAATCATGAAAAAAACACTCACAAAACCAAACCACACAAAACCACACAAAATGAAACAAAAATCCCTCTACATCTCAATTGCCATGCCACTGGATAGTCCTGACATCTTGGAGAACAATGAAGCTTCTGTATATCAACCTTTGGATTATAGAAGCACATAAGCTTTTCACCAAGTTTCCTTTTCAATTCCTCAAATACAGCTTTCCACCACCATCACTTCAAAACATGATCATCTTCATCTATTCAAATCCTCTTCTTTCTCCCTCAAAACCAGTCTGTTCTTTGTATTGCCAGTTTTCTTGACAAAAGTAATTAGAAATAGCACAAATAATTTTTAGGAATTAAAAAAAAGCACCTCTTAACTATGTGCAGATATCTCAAATGTTACGTTGTGAAACAAGTTGAATAGTTTGGATTAATGTAATGATTTGACATGTACCTATTTAAGTGTCTTAAGCCTTCTATTTTTACCACTTATTTTTGCCTTTTGTTTCTTCTTTATGATTTTATGAATTAGATAGCACTACTACTGCATCAGCTCTAATATCCTGCCTCTCATATTAATCTTTGCTTAATGCTTCAGATAAAACTGACAAGTCTATGGTGCCTTGGAGAGGGTGAGATGTACTCTGATGAAAGTGGATTTGGCTCCTGTTGTCTACAATCCTCAGTCAGCTTCCTGAAACATCAGCTGTGATTGCTCTTGCGTTAGTAAGATTAATGTGCAGTAAAGGCACTGAGTGTAGTCAGGCACCTTGTAAATCCAGAACAAATTAGATGAAAGAGCTGAATGCAAACTGACCTTTAGGGGATGTAAGTGTAAAATTCTTTTGTGTTTCAAATCTTAATAGAATAAAAGGGTTTACAAAGTTTACAAACTTAGAGTTATTTTTTTTGTACTTTATATTATTTGGATGTGCTCTCAAGTGATGCAGATCTGTAATATATTTTTCCCAGTTCACAAATAATTGGATACACATCCTTTGCTTTGTGAAGGATTTTCTAATAACTAAGTTAACCTGTATTATATGCAAACAGTTGCAGCACAGATAAGGGGGTTGTAGACTGAGGACAGTTAAGAACATTTCCTTTTTGAAATCACTAACCCTCAAATTCATGATCACACATATCTATACATCACACATACATAGAGTTTTAGGGGTATTTGAACCTCAGAAGTTTCTGTAGGGTGATGTTCACAGACATGCCGTCATTACTGGGATTTATTTCTTTTTTAAATAGTGGAATATCATAAGCAACTTTTATTCTAAAATAATCTGGGAAAAGACTACATTGTTACAGCAAAATCTGTGGTTAATACAAGCAGTTGCTTTTGTTAGCTCTTGTTGCCCAGTGAACTTAGTGAGCTTTTTCATATATAAATGGTTAAATAAACTTAATAAAAGCTTCATGTAGTGCCTTTTAAATTAGGGTACCCTGATAGAGTTAAGAAAGAAATGCTACCATTGTATTTTTGGTACCTACTCAAAAACCACACGGATCATTTCAACTCCAGGTCTGATTATCCTGTATGCTTTATAAAGAAAATGAAAGCTATATGAATTTATTTTATATGAACACTGTTTCAATATGCCACTCAGATCAATGACAAGTCAGTGGTAGTGCTAATACTCTCCACTGGAAACTAAACCCTGCATTTAGTATTGATTTTCATTGAATGTGTAGCTGGGTGGTGGGCTAGCAATATGTTTTCGTGGAGACGTCTGATGCTATAACCATATCAACAGCTACACAAACTCACAGTGATATTTGAACTCAGATAAAAATTTACTGTGTGTATTTATAGCTAGCACCAGAATTAAATGGATTTCTAAATGGATTTGTGGAGTCATGCTAGCCTGCTTCTGAGGTTATCAGTATAGGAGGTGAGCTTGTTTGCTTTTTATTATATATGAGCAATAGTTATGAGCTCTAGTTAAAGAGAGAGCCAGTTCACTCCTCATAAACCAAGATGTTGAGGCTCGGGCCGTTCAGCAGCTCCCTTTTTCTCTTCTTCCATTCATTAATAATGTTTACTTTGTGTCAAGTGGGTTTGTTGTGTCTAAAGACTCATAGGAAAAGATGGATCAGAAAATCCGAGCTTTTTGTTACTGGCACAGAGTATCTTTAATATACAGCAAAGTTGCTGCTGCAGGTGTGGTGTCACACTCGAACAGAGTATTGCTTATATATTTTCTTCTTTATGATGGGATCTATACTGCAGAAAACATTTAATTCTGTAATTAACTTTTACTCACTCAAATTCAGACACAGAGTTTAAGCCTGTCTTATCTGAGAGTGAAAACTCTGAAAGGTACATTCTGCTTTCCTGTGTTTCCTGGCAATTAACATCAGTCAACTAATAAACTTATACTGGCCCTCTGGTGCCCAATTCTTGTATGTCGTGTGATCAAACTGTATACTCAAACACTTCTCTTTATAGATGCAGAGATCTCAGACATAGCGTGTATGCCAGCATGCTAGAGCTGCATCTAGAGCTATCGCATAGACTTTTATGACATATGCAGGTTGCTTGATGTAATTGGTCTTAATGTAAACTTTCTGCTGGTAAACTCCCACGATGACGCTGTTTGACCACAGCAAAAGGAGCATCCTGCTTGTCCTGATTTTGCCTGTGGAGTAATCAAGCTGAGGATTTCTTTCATGATCCTTCTATTTAATTTGATGACTGCTTTGAGGTTCTTTTTCTCCCATTTGGTCAAAATCCACAAAACCTATGTCCATTGACTATTTCTTTTCTTTTGAGCATGTATCACCCCAGTTTTCCATTGTGGAGTCTCTGATGCAAGCACATGCATAAAGCCAGAACATCTTTGGGTGAGAACACACAAGGAAAAACAATGTTGATGAGAGATGACTGCAGTGAACTGCTGATGCATGAGACATTGATATTACAAGCTCTTGCAAGTGCATTATGTTTTGCAAACTCTGATATGCTGACCTAAAGGGCATGCAGACAAAAAGCTAAACTGCTCATTTCAATCAAAGTAATGGGAATGGGCACATTACAAATAAAAGGACGCCATAAAGCTGCCTTTCTAGCACAATCTGCATGTCAAGAGAACAGGTTTACCTTCTCCAGAGTACAAGTGCAACCTTCAGAAGATTAATGATTTCCATTAATAAGTATATTTTAGAAGTAGGTCATTGGGTTGAGGGAGGTGGTTCTCCCCTATACTCCACTCTTGTGACACCCTGCCTGGAGTACTGTTCCAGCTCTGGGGACCCCAACACAAGAGGGACATGGGCCTCCCTGGAGCTGACACCAGAGGAGGGCCATGAAGATGATCAGAGGGCTGAAACACCTCTCCTATGAAGACAGGCTGGGAGAGCTGATGTTCAGCCTGGACAAGGGGAGGCTCAGGGGAGATTACCCTGGCCATTGGCTGTTCATTTGAACTCCACTCCTTTCTCCTCTCTGTCCCTCTGAATTTACCTGTGGTCTCTGAAATCATGGACAGAGTTTTACTGGAGCTGATAGGTCAAAATTTGGGAGAAGAGGCTTGTTTTTTCCCTTTTTTGTCTGTATAAAATCCTGTCCGAGTTGAAGTTATATGTGCATATGAAACCTAATCTTCATGCAGCACAGTGCTTGCACTAAGGTTGTGTTCATTTATATCACTAAAAAGAGACAGAACAGCTTATGCAAAAAATACGATACAATATGTTAAATCAACCACGATGTAAATCGTGGCCATCGTATTAAATGCTGACAGTCCAATATGCTTTGTTTTGTCTGGTGTCTTTCAGTAGATGTGGAAAATGTCAGAAAATAAAGTAACAAAATCTTAATTCATTGGTTACAAAGCATGCTGCTACGTGTTGATATAGAAATATTTTGTGCAACTGATGTGCTGGTGGGCTTTGTAGTGCTATATGGTATTTAGTGCAGATTGAAGTGTTCGTACAGACGGTGTATGCAAAAGTTGGGAGGGGGGGAATTTTCACTAATTGCAATGCAAATCTCTTCTTTGCTAATGCCTTAGTGTAATATTAAGCAATTCATCCAAGAGAAGTAAAAATTAAAGTGTTTGATATAGCTGTAATTTGATGTAGCATGAGAATGTTGTTGCAAAAGAGATTTTGTTTATCAAGTAACGCCTGTTCGTGAAGTACAGTAGATGTATTTGGTTGCTTCAGCAAGTGAATTGAGAGACAATTTAGCTGGCGTAACTCTAGGAGTGGCACCTCATTTTAGGTGGTGTAGTGTTCAGTTATTTAATAGATACTTCGGAAAAGGGACGATGCAATACATATGTATGATGTTGCCTGTCACGCTTGCCTTTGATATTTCCTTTTTGGGGCTTCTGTATAATAATTGTATGCACATCTCGGTAGAAGATAATAAATCCTTTATCTGTGCTGGTAATGGGGAATCTGTGTGGAAATCCAGTAACAGGAGCAACTTAAGAAACTAAATTGCTGCCAAAATTAACAAAGAAGACACATGTATATGAGTCTGTTCTAATAATACTAAGGGGAGGGTTTTCTGTGCTTTTCAGTAGGTAATTCTGTATTTAAGGTTGTCTTTTTGGTTATGGCTCTCCTTCCATTATTATTAATAAATGTTAATTGGGAATATTTATACGTGTATGTAAATGGTATAATGAAAGTGTATCAAATGATTGTTGTCAGCTTCCTCCTCTTTTTCAGTGCTTCTTCTCATCTCCTTGCATGCCCTAACTGGCATTTTTAGTTTAGGAGCCATAGTTATTCTATGTATTTCTGCTAAACTGTGAGAGACATTTCATGTATGAAGGCTTTTGGGCTCAAGACTTTCTTAAATCAGTTCTACTTCTTGATCTGGACTGAGTGGCATAAAAGACTTCCAACTGTTATTAATTCAAACTCAGCAGCCCTCAAGATCAGGCTCGGCATTTAATGCATGTTTTATAGCAGTGCTTGTGTAAAACTATTAATTGAAACTATTTGTATGATCTGTACAAATAAGATTTGGTAGTGATGAATAGCTTCATTGTAGTAGGTCATTATGGTCCGAAGTAATTTTGTTGGTTGGTACTTTTCATTTTATACCTGAAATCAAATAAAAATGATGAATTGCAGAGAAATGAGAAATAAAAAAAATGTATATAATTGGCACAGTAGGTTATTACATGCTGTGATTGGAGGTAATGCATCTCAGCAGGAATTAAAGACCAAGGTATACTACTTAAGCCAAATTTAATATGCTTAAATAGTGAAATAGATATTTCTGTCAGGCAGTAGTCTTCTCAGGTTATCCAAAGATAATACAGAATCCACAGCCTAAGCATCTTTAAACCAACAGTTTTTAGTGGTTTAACCCACAGGTTTGACTAATGGTAAGTATTAGGTAATCATATGTGTGGGTAAGTGCAAAAATCAAAGCATAACTAGAATCATTCCTGCCCAAATCTGCTCCACAACCTTTTGGCTGTGCTTATAAATAGCCTACCTCCAAAGGCTCATCAGGCAAAAAAAAGTCCTATTCAGAACACAGAAATATCCTAATGATCAATGCTCAGAGCACTGAAAATAGAAGGTAGTAAACCTTCTGACCATTGTTCAGACCAGACTGAATGTTGCAGTAAAAGGAATGTGTGACCTCTCTCTTTTGCCCCCTCTCTTTCTCAGTAAATACATTAAGGGTTGCACCCATGTTCTGTAAAATCCCTGATACATATAGCAGGAGCAGGACTAAGATCAACTCAATATCTGATAACTTGAGAATTGTTGTATCATTCAGTGATACAACAGCACCTGAAATGTTTGGTTTGCATCTTTTCAATGCTTTATCACATGGTTATCAGCATGTATTTGTAAGGAAAGAAAATAGGAATTCTGGAAACAGATAAGGTAATCCAATTTAAAAAAAAATAGTCATGAAAAGAACTGATTTATGTTTTGTGCCAAAGGAGGCAAATTGAGCCTCCTGCAGTAATAGCTGGCACTTGCTACATCGAAGATTTCCATTCTTACACACGCAGGATGCTCTCTTCATACTGACCGACATACGTTTCCCTAGCAAATACATTCATCTGCAATCTGGCAAGGATTTAAGGCTGATCATGCAGGTTGTACATTTTTGTCTTCTAACTCTGTAAACAGGCTTTATAAATAACACTGTGCAGTTCTTAGCAAGGAGCCTATTAGATAGCTTTTGTTTAGATTTTGACTCCTTTACTTTTCAATTTCTCTACCCATTAAAAACAATAAAACAAAGCAGCAACCCAGCACTTTGAATAAAATCATCCTAGGAGCTGTAGAAGTTTAAATTCACCATACGAAAGGGGATGTTGTTCTGTAGGGATTGTTGAATGCTAATAAGCTTGACACATCAGCTTGCTGCAGCTCCTTACAAGCCCTGTGAATTCAAAAAGTTCACCTTGAAGTTTGTGTATAATTGTGCCATTCATAGTGCATGCAGCTTTTATCATTAATGCTGGCATTCTTTTACAAACCAAAAATAAGACAATCATGTTCAAGTATCAGCCTTGTCACTACAGTAACTTCTGTTGGTAGTTTTTTTTAAGTCCGAGGTCATTCTTTCCTCCTAACGTCAGTTATCATGATATAATCTTGTTTTATAGTCTTTCTTCTGTAACTCCCACTTCTGTTAAAAGACATTTCTGGTTAAATACGGTACTTACTGTGTTTTTTTGTATTTCAGCCTGGTTTTGGACTTAGCTCTTTTTTACAGCTCTTCTAGAGCTACAGATTTATTATTACATTTTCATCTATTTCAATATGCAGAGTGCATTTCATCCTCAGCTTTTTCACTAGAGATTCTGTGTACCTTGTTTGCTTTCCAAATGCTTTCCTGCCCTAACCTTGTACTACTATTGTTAACTACCCATTGCTTCCTCATCTCCTGTACTTGTATCCTGAATGCTTCAGATCAGATACTACGAAGTTTAAGTTTTATGCAGTCTTGGGATTTTCCATGTAGGTAGTGCCAGTACAAAGAAAAGAATGGAAAATACACAGAACAAACAGCAAAGTGTTAAAAATAATCAGTAAAACTTTTTTTGTAGTTTTTTCATTCTATTTTTCGTCTAGATAAGGAATGCGTTTATTATTTGGAAAATAAACCAGGAAATTTGGAAAAGAAAGAATTTCCTTACCAATTTGAGTTGAAATATTGTGGGTAATACTAGGAGCCCCAAACAAATAATCTTTACAGTTCTTTCATCCCTTCTCATGCATTTTAATTGTGTGCGTGTGTGTGAAGAGATGTAAAGTACAAAATGCTGAGCAAACAAATAAGTAAAAAGCTTAGACAATGAAATATTAATTTAATCAGTATTTTAAAACACCTTGTGAGGCTTAGACGTGTAAATCTTAGACTTGGAAATGAGTATGCATATAAGGTGTAATGTCATGCACAAAGTAAAACTTCAAGAGTGTTAAAAAGCTGGAAAGCCAATTCTTGTGGTCTAGTGCTTGTGGAAAGGTAAATGGTAACTCTACAATTCAGTTTTGTATTAAAGCCTTCCCTCCTGTCCCTGCTCGCCCCTCTTTTAGACTTTCTTGCATGTAAATGGTAAAATTTTCACATGACACTTTCAATAACAGCCTCACATTTTGAAATATATGTGTGTCTCCATGTAAATATAGCCTGAGATATAAGCATATAAAAAGAACTTGAAGCAAAATGACTTCACCTTACCAACTTCTGTCTGGAAAGCATTTTATCTCTATTTGCTCCTCTCCAGAGGACAGCTGTGTACAGGGAGGGAAGATAAACACCCCTGTCTTTACTTCTCAGCAAGCTATCTCAACCTAAGTAAGAGGGATTGCCTATGGGCGTGAAAGATGTGGCACAAAACATCTACTCAATCTTTGTCTCTTCTACAATCACCGCTTAGTGCAGATGTATAGTATGAAGCTTTCATGTAGAAAACCTTTCAGGTGAGAACTGGGCTGAGACCAATTTACCTTACTCAGCCCACTGGACTGGCATCTGTCAGAAGGTAACAATATTTGGTGGTGGTTTTGAGCTTGCAGCGGTGTTGAACTGCTGCACCCACTGCTATCAAGTTTAAAAACCTTAACACGTAAAAGCTGTTTTGTGTTACAAATTACACTCCTTTTACATTGATTCATTTTTCTCAACAAGCATCAACCTCGGTGCTAGTAAAATCTCTTCAGCCCCTACTAGGTGCAGCAGTTCCTCAGTTTCAGATGCTTCTGATCATAGACATCCTCCTCTCACCAGAACTGGGGTTTATAGTCTGACTGTAGCTATAGCACATAAAGAAAGCAGTAACAGTTAAGTCGTGGCCATGGAAAAGCTGCATGCATCAGGCAAAATACTTCCAAAAGACTTAGGCAGTCAATATGTTTCTGCCTTGCTATGGAGAAGACTGCATTACTGACAGTCCTGGTCTTATGCCATCATGGAAGGTGAACCAAAAAAATCAGAAGAGAGGGAGATAGGATATGGGAGCAGTCTTTCTCTTTGATGGGACACTGAAATTCCTGTATTTATATCATTTGCTGTAGGAGGAAAGTAAGGAAAAGGAATGAGAAGAATAAAACCAAAGAGCTAAGTGAAGAACTGTGCACAACAAGCAGATTTATTCAGTGCCTCTGAGTACACTTGAGCTGGATTCCAGAAGATGAGATAAACTTCAGGTATGCCTTTCAGTGGTGATGAAGGATTTTTAAGAAAGCACATCTATGTAAAATAAAATTGTGTATATTTAGAATCATAGAATCAACTAGATTGGAAAATATCTTTAAGATCAAGTCCAACCATTGCTCCATGACTACCAAGATCATCACTAAACCATATCACTTGGGTCTTCATCTACATGGTTTTTAACACTGCCTGATTATCCTGTCTGTGAAGAATTTTTTCCTAATATGAGAAGGATTATATGCAAAGCCTTGTTTGCAATAGCAGGATATCAGATTTAACAACCTGGAAATCTCATATATGTCATAGAATCATTAGGGTTGGAAAGGACCTTAAGGTCATCTAGTTCCAACCCCCTTGCCATGGGCAGCAACACCTCACACTATACCATGTTGCCCGAGGCTCTCTCCAGCCTGGCTTTGAGCACTGCTAGGGATGGAGCATTTACCACTTCTTTGGGTAACCTGTTGTAGTACCTCACCATCCTCACCATATAGAATTTCTTCCTTATATCCAATCTAAAATTCCCTTGTTTAAGTCAGAAAAAGTTTAAGTTTTAGAAGGCCCCCGTTTTTAAACTACACACCATTAATATATTCATCAAAAATAAAAACTATATTTAGACTAAGACTTTAAGGTGTATTTACTTCTATCAAAATCACTGGGAAGGTAAAAACCTAGTTTGCTAGTCTGTCCAGAAACTTACATAGTAGAAAATTGTGTCTGAGTGTAGAGTATTATGTTACTTTAGGTGGATAGCATTAATCAACCAGAATAGCAGCTCGCTTGCTAAGGTGGTGTACCTGACGTAGTTCAGATATGAACGCCTTGATTGCCCCTGAAAAGAAAGCTTGTAAGAATGCAGATGTACATTCTTGTCTGCAGAAGATAAAGGATAATGAACATGTGTTTAATGTAATGGGAACAAGAAACCTGTCTGAAATACTCTCAACAAGCCAGCTCTTCAGGAACAGTTCAGGAAGGAAGCTAGTGGAAGAGAGAATGGTACTATTCAGATGCCAGATGTGAGAGCTGGATCCTGAAAGGAAAACCAAAGCTATTTAGCTTGTCTGCTGCAAGATCAGAGTTCCAAAAGCCCAATTCTTAGGCTAATATGTATTTTGGAAGAGCTGCTTTCAGTAGGTTTGTGGGGTGGGCAATGGATATTTTGACCTGTCCTCCACTTCTGATGTTCTGACACTAAATACTGTTGGGCCACATTACATTTCTGCTGACAACATCTGTAATTTAACACCATCTTGGCTACATAGAGATTTTCAGGAGAACTCCCCATTAAAAAAGAAATAAATATGCACAATGCAATAGCAGCATTGGGTTCTCTTGTTATACCCTCTAGCACTTCATAAAACATCCACAAATTGAGGTGATAGCGTTGTGCTTTTATAGCATGATTGTGTTAGGGCAGTGAAAAATAATCATGTTTTAGGTGGACGATCTGGTAAAAGAACAATACAGAAATTAAAAAGAAAGGCACTTGTGCTTTAATTGAAGGAAAACACAAATGCAATTTTGCTCTTTAGCTATATATACCATCTTATCATTTATTCTTTTGAAATAAGAAGCAGCAATTCAGTTGTCAACTCAGACAACGAAATTAAGTTTTCTATTCTCTGCCTAAATCTGGTAGCAATGTAAGTACATTGTGATAATAAATACGTTCTTGCTAAAAGGTCTCTGACATCTCTCTATGGGAATGTTCTGTCAGATTAAGTTCAGATTTTGATAGTTCAGCTAAGTGAACCTTTAGGGCAGTATCCAAAAGCCCAAGTTGTCATTCTTTCTTACAGAAGTACTACTTAACAATTTCTGCAATTATTTTGAGGCTTTAAGCACTTCAGAATATGATTTGGATTGATTAAGCTAAAGTTGACAGGACCACTAGCCCCTTGAAGCCAAGCTGGAGGCTGGTTGCTATTGGTATAACGTTGAGAGTGACAATTCTTCCCCTGTTTGGCACTAGGGAGGCTGCATGTAGAGCACTGTGCTCAGAGTGGGGCTCTCCTGTACCAGAGTAAGGTTGAGGTACTGTGCAGAATCCAGCAGTGGGCTGCCATGCTGATCAGGGCTGAAGTGGACATTGGGCAAGGAGATGCTGCAAGATTGTTCAGCCTGGAGAAGGGAAAGCTGAAGGCAGGGAGCTTTTATTTCTTAATAGGGGAGAAAGAGCCAGGTTGTCTTCAGAGGGGCATGGTGACAGTATGAGGGAGAAGATAGAAGCTGCAATGTAGGAAATTCCCATTTATAATTGGGGAAAATAAATGTTCATAAAGAATGGGGAGGGGGTTGCTCAGGGAGGCTGAGGGATCTGTACCACTAGAAATACTTCAAGCTTGACTGGGTAAGGCCCTGAGCAGCCTGGTTTAGTTCAGAAGTTGGATCTGAGATCTTCAAAGTAGGTCCTGCTTTGAGTAGGGCAGCACTACAGTACAGTAACAGACTACAGAGAGATGAACAGATATTACTGTAGTGCAGACTAATCTCCAAAGGTCTTTTTCATCACAAACTATTCCACCTTCATGTGAAAGTTGTTCATTCAGATAAGGAGCTATTTTCTCATACTTGAAAATGGGTAAGGTGAAGCAGCAGTTAAACAGGCTGCCTAAGGCAATATATCTGTATTGTGGCATCAGATTTCTACAACTATTTGCTTCTAGCCTTCTTCCCTGTTTGAAAGGTGTCTTCATGTATTCCTATAGAATCTGTGACTTTGCTTAGTGTGACAACTGGCTTTTTAGCAGATGACTGATCTGTGTGGTATTAAGCAGGTGACCATGTCAGGAAGGCATAAGAGTTTCATTGGATATGCAAATGTGCATAGCTAACCATTGTCTTTAAGCAGATGAAAGAATATGTTAGGCATGCATTCATCGATTCCAGCTGACTTCTAACTTTTGTAAGTTATTAATGTTCAAATAAATGGAGAAGAAGGTAAATTGATCTTACAGACATACATACACACACTTACATATATACCCACACCAGACTGACTTGTTTTAGAAGTCTCTAACATATAGGAAATGGCAAATTGTCACTTTAGGGGGCTACTAGATGAATTTTCATTTATAACACCTCAGCCGGTCTGTGTGCCGATACGACCTTACTTACACATTGGTCACCTTCTGAGAGGCAGGCACTATATCCTGCTTTGTAGGTGGTATTTTGTGCCTTCTACTGCCTTTCATATGTATTCAAATCATTTGCACCAATTCAGTAAAATAGTAGGTTAGAGCCTTCACATTTATATTTAAAGGTTTTCTGAAGCCCTTAGTAACTGCAATTGATTCATGTTACCTGAATGTAAAGTGACTATAGTATTTATCTGAGCCTTGAAGCTTTTGCTTTTCTCTGTACCTAATGCAGCATTGGTAAATATTTCAGAACTTAAAGCTGTGACAGTGTATTTGCAAAGCCTACACCCCCTGAAGCCTGCTAAACTCAGGCCCAGGGTCTCTACATATGAAGTCAGTCAGTATCTGTCTCCCCCCACCTTCTATTTTTAATTGGAAGATTGTGACTCAAAGCAAAGATGAAAGATTGGAATTGTAGTCAATTTTCTCGAAAGAAGTTCATGCTATTGATGATATTTACGTTTTTCTTTAAGATACAAGAAAAGGCTTCTGCTAAGCACTTGTGTACAGCGCAGCTGTAAATTCTTGTTTATCTGCTGCGCTGCAGTTTGCGTGTCTGCGTTTCTCGCCTTGTTGTGATTACTGAAGAATGTTTCTTTCTTTATTTCTGAGAGCTCTACAGTGCTGGCATTTATCAAGAGAAGACACAGCACAGCCTTGCATAAATAGTGGCAAAGGGCCAAGTACAGCTGAGGTGGCTGCCAGCACAACTCTATTGAAGTCAAAGGAACTGCACCACGGTGCGTTTGGCCATTGGCTGAGATTATGTAGGACTTTAACATGGCAGTTTTCAGTAATGCATCTGCTGTTTAAGGTAGTCAAGTCTGGTTTTTCTTTTTGCTTCAATACTGTATTTAAGCTATTTCGAGTGAAGGAACTGAACTTCGGCTCAATGGAGTGAATGGGTTTTTTGTTAGTGGACTACTTTTGCCTTTTCTGTTCTCACTTAACCTGCCGTGAGTGCTAAGTAAGCCTATTTCATGTAATGGCGTGACAATAATAGTGGGGACCAGTGAATTCCTTGGAAGAAGCACTGTCCTGAATACTTTGTGGGTTTTGTGTTCTGCTTTTGTGCTTAATATTTTGTATTTTAAGTGATAAGATGGTGACTGTTTCCTGAATTCTTTTGTTTCATCATTAGGAATCTGCAAACAGCACTGATTTTTAACTGTGCCTGGTTTGCTTCATCTTATTGACTGTCATATGGATCCACTTATACTAATCAGCCACCTAAATAAAGAAAAAATGAGTCAAATGAGTAAAGAGCTGATACTGTTCAAGGACAGAATAATCTGTGCTAAGCATTTAGTATTAGGGCAGGTCAATATGTTCATGATAGGCTTATTTTGCATCCTAAAAAGCTGTGGTTCTATTAGAGGAAGCCAAAGAGAATTCGGATATTGAGTTTGGGCATATGAAAGAGTGGCAACCTGATCAAGACCTCAGATTCGTATTGCTAAATGCTGCTGAGTAAGGGTCTCAGTGTTAAATACAGGTGCCTGTCACTTAAATTCATTAGAATTCAGGCCTGTGTTAAATCAGTCATTGCTAGCCCGTGATTGTATCACTTGTTTTTAAACAGCAGGTTATTTTTCTTGCAGTCAGGTATCAGGGTTATATAGTGAATGGAGAAATTATGGCATGTCTTTAAAGCAAGTGGCCGCACAGGTAAGTCTGGGGGCTTGAATAAGTGCCCAGATAAAACCCAAAAGCTTGTGAGTAAATGTGGAGACTCACAATGATGGTTTGTTTTGGGTTTTTTAAATGTCAGATTTTATGCTGATATTTCCAAGGTTTACGGGAAGAATGGAGGTACCTGAAGTCAGTGACACCGCTGAGTAAAAACAAGTTAGAGAAAACACTGTGAAGACACGCAGTGAAAACAATTCAGTGCACAGTTCAAGCTTGGGCAGCTTTGTATTGTATTTTACATTTAATAAAATATACTCCTAAAGTGGAGATGTAGCCGGCTCTTGTAGTCTAGGCAATCATTTTGGGATAGCTCTAGAAGAGGTGTATCTAATGATAGCACTGGAGAACTTGAGGGAAATGTTTGAGGAAAAAGGTTTACCTCTGTCACATAAACCTCAAGGGATTATTTGCAGAACTACATTGTCTAAAGAAAAAGGATTCTATCAAGGAGGAAATACATGTGCTTTACTTATTGTTTTAATAGTACAATTTTCTCAAACTCATGCTATGAATATATTGGTTGGAGATCCCTCCTTATGTCTGTTCCTTTCCATGAATCAAGTTGCCTTTGTGCTTTGTATTTCTACGCTAAAAAAAGGTCCTTGCAGCATCCCCATGTTGCACTGTCATGCAGACTGTTATTGTATGGGCGTGAGCTCTTAGAGTCTCATTGCAGTATGTGGCTACATTCATCTTTGTTGTAAACTATAGCCTGGAGCGAATATTTGGTCTCATGTGCAATTTGTTCCATTAGCTAATGTTAGCCAAACAAATCAGATTGCTGGAGAAACCTAATGGGAGCTGTAATTGTCTCTTCCTTAGAGGTATGTTTCACTGTAAAAAGTGTGTGTATAAAGCATTCCTCATACCTGCCTTCCAGATCTGCAGAGGTTATGTGCGAGGGACAGCAGAGACACCTTTTGATCACAATGGCCATAGCATTGACTCTCTCAGGAGCAGAAATCAATGCTGGAGAGATGACTTAGCAGAAATGTACCACGTTTTGCAGTGATGATTTTTACTGGTTAATTTCTGAATAACACACGTTTCATTGGAAAATCAGCCCTGCCGTTATTAATGGGCAAATTACAGGATAATAAACTACATGAGATGTGTATAAACTGTGACAAACTAGCTGAGACCTCTGAACAGGAGAAACACCCCTGAGATAAACTAGGTGGTCCTTTGAGTGAGGCTCTATTGCCAGTCTACTAAGCTAAACACACATTTCACAGCTTGTTGCTTCTTGAATACATTCAACTGAGTTAATTTTGTGTGCCAAGTACTTGTTCAGAATATACTGAACATAACATCTAGTTTTTCTGCCAAAATGGCCTCTGTCAAGCCTTCTCCTGCATTCAGCCAGCTACAAAAGCTGTTCCTTCCTAGTGAATTCCAGTGCCATCAGTGTTTTCCCTGAATTTTTATAGTACGAGCACTTCTTTCATTGCTTTGTGTTTTGAGTGTTCAGTTCCCCAGTTTTCCACAGGGGACAATGATGCTATTGCTGCCTTGGCAAGCAGAGGACTTGGAGAAGATGCACAGGCTAATACTTTGCTTGCCTTCTGCTGTCTCTTTTCTTTAATACGCTCAGGTTCATGTCAAGCAAGTCATTAAAGCATGCCCTTAAAATCTTTCCAGGGAAGAGGGGGATTCATTCTATTCATGTTACATGTGCTGCCTTGGAGCAGCTTCCCTCTCAGGCTAGCCTGCACCTGCCTGTCTGTCATCCCCCTGGACAGTCTGGAATTATACTTGCTAATACAATTGTCAGCTTTTATAGGGATTTGAACACAGTGACATGCATGCTAATTCTCTTGTTGCTTCTCAGCCTCTGGCTAAATAACATTAAATTTCCTTGCATCGTTGCAGAGGAACATTCTGTACAGGGCAGAAAATTGGATTTGGTCACTCAGGGTTAAAGCACTCAACACCTTTATTAATACCTTGACAGTGTGAGGTTGCAGTGTGAAGCAGGAAACATGTTTCAGGGGTTCTAGTATAAAGGAGAAAATGATATAGTTCAGATAAACACAGTGGAACAAAGCCTCAGACTAGACCAAGGCCCTGCAATCATATTAACTGTTTCATTGCAAATGCAAATGAAACGTACATTTTGGCAGTACAATCTGAAATCATATGCACACCCTTGCCATAGATCTACTTTTAAGGTCTCTTCTTATTTAGGTGCCTGGCTACAAAACCAAACCAGCAAAGCACTGGCCTTCAAGTCATAAGCAGTTTGAGTTACTCGGTAATAAATAATAGTAATGGTTATCCTGGCTTACATTCCAAATACATGCAATGTGGTACAGGCAATGTGGCACTTCATTACAAGAAGAAGTCTTACACTTTCTAATCCATCATCTATGTTCGTTTCAGTTTCATTTTTGGGATGAATTGTGGAACTTGGGGATTGGCTTTTCTCTAGCACTTACGTCATGTGGGAAAAAGGAGACTTACCTTCCTGTGAGAAACAGTGGTGCAATTACTTCACTGAAATAGCAGAGGTTTCACTCCACAATACAACATTGCTACCTTGAAGGCTACGTGGGACATAGAGTTATTGTGCTTGGGTGGATGGTGGAATGCACCCATATCAGCTCTGGCAAGCCCAAGAGGGATGTGATGGTGCACTTTACAGTGCTGCTGAGCTCAAGGGGCTCTTCCGAGTAAATGCACTCACTCTCATCTCCCACAGACACTTCTGTTTCTGGTGCTGGCACCAGTGATGGCTGGGAAGGTAGTTCAGAGTTGGAGCAGGAGAAAATGAGCCCTACTGTAAAGAAATTAGTCTTCTGCTTAATATGTGTTTAAGTCTCTGCATGAAAAGTGTGACATCTTGTCTCAAAGAAAGGTTGCTGTTACATCTCCTAAACTGTGTGGTAAGAACTGGTTATTAAGTAATCTGAGATACGCTTACAGAGGTTGTAGCCTTCTCTGAGCATCAGAACTGTTTACTACAATGGAATAGAAGAGAAGTTAATCAGTTTTTTTTAAGATACATTCCATTTTTCATCTGCTTCAGAACAAGCCCAATGAGTTAATTAGAGAACACCAAGAATGAAAACAGCACGAGAAGCTCACTGCTGTTTGCCTGCAACAGTGAAATCAGTTAAGCCACTAAAAATCTAATCAGAGAGTTACAAAGATCTTCGGGCTTTTCTCACGCTGGGAATACAGTTGTACTAGCTCAGCCTGGAACAGAGCAATGCTGAAGCTGGTTCAGCTCCACTGTCTGCCCCAACCAACATGTACAGAGGTTTTGTCTGAGCTGTTCTACGTATTGACATTTTGAAACACTTATAGTGCTGTCAGCCACGGACGCATGGGCCTTGTGTTGCACAAGTGGTACATATAGCATACCTGTTTCCTTCTGTGTAACTTCTCTCATCTCCTCTGGATTTTAATGTTATAGACTGCAAGAAGCTCAAGCTTTTACTTGTGCATGATATCAGATATCTGGAGGAGTTTTTTTCTACTACAGTTTTATGTGTATTTGGGGTATTCACGTATTAATACACTCCTGCACATATTTAGATCTGTATACACATGCACAGAAAGACACGTGCAAAAGTTATTAGCAAGTATGAAAGCTTGAGCCTTTTTATTTCAATATATGAACATTAGTTTACACTGGAAATCAAATCACTGTAGTATTCATTGCCAGAGGCCCTGACATGACATTTTGGTTCGGTGTGGAAACTGTTAACCCATATTATATTTCTCCTTAGATTGTTTTCCCACCTCCTGCAGTTACCTGGTTGCAAGAAACTGATTGCCATCATCTTCTGCAATGCAACATTTTATGATAGCAGGTATTATTCATCTACTCATCAGCATTGTCAGCTGCTTCCTTTGGATTTCAGAGCTTACTGCTAGCTGATCAAAGAGCATGTACATTAATACTGATATGCTCATGTTACCATGTCTTGTCTCTTTTGTCTGGTTTGTTTCTTCAGGTATTTCCTTCTGCCCCTGCTGCCCTTTCCCTTTGAGAGTACAAAGGCATTTGTGTGTCAGAGGAGGAGGGCATAACGAGTCCTGTTCTGTCACAGAGAAGGAGGACACTGCTCTTGCCTGTCTATGCTTTTTCTTTGTCAAGTTGTTAGATTTTCTTGATGGCATTACTTGTTTCGTACAATGGAGATGTCTACTGGCTGCTTAATGAGAGTTTGAGTGACAGGCAACATCTCTCCATTCAGAAGCAATGAGTTTAAGTATTTACAGTATTTGAATCAGTGTTAAGTAGCTCAGGAAGTAACTTAGGGTGGAGAAAGGCATTCTCTCTCCCTCACACAGTAAATCTTAATTCATTTGGAGAACTAGAATTATGTTTATGCTTAGGTCTTCATATTTTTTCTTGCAAAGCCCTCATTTTACCAGTCCTAAGAATAGGTAACAGAAGCTGCCTTGTTGTGACTTGCCTGTGTGAGTCAACCAGTGATGACCTTTGAATATGGAAAATGTCATGGGGGATTTTACTCTGAAAGCTAGTCACAGGTAATGGAAACACTTGGGCATTTACTAGAGCACGAGTAAGCTTGTGACAAAATTAAGTATTTCATTTCTTTCCCTCCTTTCCCTTTCTTCTGCCTTTTTCCCTTATCGCCCAGTGAATTTGTCCATGACAAGAAACAGTAATGATATGTCAAAGCTTTATAATGTGCTTTGTGTGAGTCTCAATACAGCTACATCTTTTGCATCTATATATGCATACATATGACATGAGAACCTTTGCAACACTGGATAATCTTGTGAAGGAAGAAGCGTCCCCAAATCACACATAATCAAAGGCAGTTGAAAGAAACTGGCTTTGTAAGGTTCTGATCTCTTTCGTGTCCCACAGTGGATCTTGATGTATTTTCTGCTCTAATATCGTGTTACTAAAAGGACACATAGGAGACAGAAGGTCAAATTAGAAGAAATTTACCACATAGGTCTGAAGAGAGCCTTCAGCTACAATAGGGTCAACGCTTCAGAATGCAAGATGAAACCTTTTTTATAAAAGCACTGAACAGGATTTATCATTTTTTTATTGAATAGTTCAAACCAGAATAAGCCCAAAACCAAATGAGAGAAGGGGGAAAAAAGAGCAAATATGAAGGGAAAATGAAGCATCACATAAGCAACAGAGGACAGAGGCAAAAAAGAGACTGTTGCGCAGAAAAACAAATATTCTCTGGAACAAATATACCAGAAATGCCTTAAAAAGAAAACCACCTGCGAAAAAGCTCACCTTTAATGAGAATGACTGCTGCAGGGGAGCTGTGCGTGAAAAAGTCTTGAAAGGCTACTGCGTATTCTTAAGCTTTTTATTACTTTTCTTGATGGCATGGCATTGGAAGAATTTTGATCTGAAATGGCTTATTTTTCCCATTATTTATCCATTCCAGCTGGAGACAGAGTTTTGTTTTATCATTTGTGAGACGTTTTTGTAGTGTGTGGAGGTTTTCTGCTAGTAGCCCAATCTCTTTGTACTAGTAATGCCATTAACCTCAGCTTTTGGGAACAACACGTGACTCTTTCAGAGGAACAGCGTAGTGGAGGCTGAAGGGGAGGTTAGGTACTGAGCCATGCAGTACATGGAAATGAAAGAAATAGTCCTGTGTGCCTTATTCCCTCTCTGCAGGTCTACCAGAACCAGGCAGGCAAGCTGGAGGGATTCTTTGTCCTTTTCTGTGCCTCCTTTTCTCTATCAGTTAAATATTTCCCTTAAGGCTAAAATTCATTCTAAACCCTCAGGTAGTAAATGTAATGTATTCACATGCTAAACATAATTGAAGGCCACAGTCAGCACCACTATAAAATACCCCACACCCCCTGATGACACTCTTTCAAAATGCATAGCCATTGCCACTAGATTCACCCCAGCATGGGGCTGTTAGTATTGTATTTTCCACAAGTGGTCCAATCTGCTGATAAAAGTCTGGGATGCTGAGTGCTTCCTGAAAGATCTTTCCTGCAGCCACTTAATACTGATGTTAAGGGCAAGATGCTTAAAAATGCATGGCAGATGGCTCACAGTGATGATGCTGGAGGATTTGTCCTCCAAGAGAGAACATTTTATCCCTGTTCTTTTGCTGGTGACTTTTGTCATATTGAGCAAGACAGCAAAAGCTAGGGCAGAATGAAATATGAGGTCTTTCCCATGAACATTTCCAAACAAGCTTGAAAAGTTTTTTGTTTTGAAAATGAATTGTTCCATTTTGCAATGTGGAGTTTTTTTGGGGGTTCATTTGGATTGGAAATAGGAAGCATTGTATTTTTTCCCTTTTCAATGCTAGCTTTTTAGTTGCTTGAAAAAAATGATCTGGCAAGTAGCTGCGGTATTCTTAGAGTCTACTGAATTAAAATGTGTAGATGTATATGTGTGTGTAAATACATATGTATAAATTTATATGTAAATTGTGCGTGTGTGTATATATAGGGGTGTGAATATATGTAGATATAAGAATTTGCTTGAAAACAACTGAGACCATCCCCAAGTCCTGACACTCTCTTCTGGAAGAATCTGAAGTGTTAGAGAGGGCTTGAATTTATCAGGTGTGATAACCTTGCCTTGCCATATATAAGGCTTGCCTGGGTATCAGTGTCTCCTGTGACCTTTGATTAAGAATGCTACAAGAGTTCAGATGGGAAGAAAAGATGTGAGAAGTCAAGTGGATAAATTGGAGAGGGCTCCTGTACACCATGGCACATTCATAACCTCTCCTCCAAGTATCAAAAGACAGTAAGTGTAAAAGCAGAACTGTGCAAACAGTCTTTCTGGTGGTATGGTTCTAGTGCAGCTCAAATTTTCAGGTGAGACTAACAATTTTTCCTTCTGAGCTCTCTGGTGACAAAGAGCAATTGCTTTCTGTGGAGGGTGAACTTTCCACCTCACCTTAAAAGCTGCCTGGGCTTTAATAGATCATGCCAAAATGTCCTGCCATTCTGAGGGAGCTAGCATAGAGTCCAGAGTACAAATAACTTCTCTGCTGTTTGCACTACGTTGTTGCTTGTTATTAAGATAAAACACTTAAGTGCTCTCTCTGCTGAATGGCTTTCCATGCAAATGTCTGAGTGCTCCTTTCACTCTCTCTCCTGAAGCCACAGTCTCATACTGTGGGTGCAATCATTCATGTTTCACAAACATATAGCTAACGCACTATGTAGAGTCACTATTTTCCATTTGTTTTGGGCATCAAATCTGAGACACTTAGAAAATGAGTACTCTGTTTCACTGTACTGTGCTGTTAAGAGTAGATTCACCTTTAATGTTAACAGGACTTTGATGTCCTCAGCAGTTTTAAATCTCAAACCTGAGGCATTCAGACGATGGACTGCCTCAAATTTAGTTAGTGCTGATGAAGAGCTATGCTTTAGGCAGCTCATCTGCCATCAAAGAGAAGCTTATATTAGCAGAACTGTGGTGTTGCAATGTAAGAGGGTAAGCCACGATGCTGGTCCTTCTGTTGTCTTGGGGCACACACAAACCAACAGTCTTTTCGGGGGGAATGCCTTGCTCCCGGTGTAATGCTGTATGGAGCAGTCTGAGACTGATTCATGTGTTCCTTGGCATCTGCATCTTCCTGATTCAGGAGACAGAAAAAAGTTTAGCTAACCAGGCGATTCCATGTAGGTTTCTGGAATACAAAAGCAGATTCCAGTTTACAATGACTTACGGAATTGTGATAGACTTGAAATAGAAAATCTGAGTGCAGCTTAAACCCTAAGACAAAACCACTAAGTTTAGGACTGAAAGGTGTAAATGAAGTAGAATTCACACTGGAATCATAGAATAGTTAGGGCTGGAAAGGACCTTATGATCATCTAGTTCCAGCTCCCCTGCCATGGGCAGGGACAACTCTCACTAAACAGTGTCACCCAAGGCTCTCTCCAACCTGGCCCCGAACACCGCCAGTGATGGAGCATTCACAACTTCCCTGGGCAACCCATTGCAGTGCTTCGCCACCCTTACAGGAAAGAATTTCTTCCTCAGATCCAATCTAAACTTCCCCTGTGTAAGTATTAACCCATTATAGTCCCTCATGAAGAGCCCATCCCCAGCATCCCTATAGGCCCCCTTCAGATACTGGAAGGTCTCCACGCAGCCTTCTCTTCTCTAGGCTGAACAGTCCCAACTCTCTCATCCTGTCTTCATGCAGGAGGTGCTCCAGTCCCTGATCATCCTCGTGGCACTCCTGGATTTGTTCCAACAGTTCTATGTCCTTTTTATATTGAGGACATCAGAACTGCACACAATACTCCAAGTGAGGTCTCACGAGAGCAGAGTAGAGGGGTAGCATCACCTCCCTCATTCTGCTGGTCACACTCCTTTTCATGCAGCTCAGGATACTGTTGGTTTTCTGGGCTGCAAGAGCACACTGCTGGCTCATGTTCATTCTCTCATCAACAAACACCTCCAAGTCCTTCTCCTCAGAGCTGCTCTGAATCTCTTCTCTGCCCAACCTGGAGCTGTGCCTAAGATTGTTCTGACAATATTTATATGCTCCGAATATTTAACACATGACATCCTAGGCAAAATATTTGTCACTCGGGAATGGAATTGTGCTTTTATAGTGAACAACTAATAAAAACCCTGAAGATAACATGCAGAGGTCACTGACAGCCACCTGACAAATGGACTGATTTCACTGTCTTTGAGTACCAGGGGACAGGTTTTGATGTCCTCAAGAGCCTAGGGAATCTGCATGCTGCCAAAACATGTGCAGTGGTGATAAATGTGGGTTTCCACAGGTGCATAGTAGCAGCCTGTGCAAGAGGCTGGTGTACCCCCAGCAGGATCTGTGGCCAACGCTTGACAGCTCACCACCAAAGACCTGATATGAGGTGAGGAGCAGAGGTCTGTGCTTGGGAGACTGAGGAGTGCTTTTGAGCATCCTTAGGCCAGTTCTGATGATAGAGTGGTAAAAGGCAGCATGAGTGAGGACCAGTAACACCTTAAAACAGCAATGCTACTGCAGGGTGAAGGTAAAAATCTGCTCATGGTCTTTCCCATCAGCATCCAGAGAGTGGAAAGAGGGGAAGAGGTCAGGAAACTATCTGGCCCAAGCCTTTGGTGTCTAAGATGTGTATAAACGTCGGGAAACATGTTTTAATAAGAAGTCAAGGTTTTGGAAACTTTGTGAGAGTTTTTATACATTGTTAATGCTTAAAATATTTTCCTGTTTTGGACTTTTCATGTTATTAAATTTCAGATTTTTTAATTCTGAAGAAGAGAAATCCTCTGATTATGAAAGTGCACCCCAGAAGCTGACTGTGAGGCTCTGTCTCTACTAAAAGGGTAAAAATTTAAGATGCTGGATTTATATTCTCTTAGCGTTTGGGAACATTGAAACTTGCAGTAATTTAAAAGGTTATTAATAAATTAGTCTGTATTCCATTTCATTGACCAATACTGCCCAAGTTTGAAAGCCTGTGTATACATTGTGTGTGATGTCCCTTTATCCAAGTCTACCATGAGTTTTGAATACTGCACCAGGGCAATCCCAGGCATCAAGAGGAAACTGAATTATTTGTAGCTTCCTAGTTTGGGGGAAATGGGAAAAACAGAGAAGGGGTTGTTAGCTGTTATAAGTGGTGACCAGCTTAATAATTCCTAACCTCTCACAAAATTCGTGATCACCTCTAGGTAAACCAGGAATTAACAGTTCTTAAAATCAAGTATCTTGTTTGTTTCTTTTTAATGTATTTTGGATTTTTGCTCGGCTGCTTCTGCTTCAGTAGTCAGGACAGCTACAAAACTCTCCTCAGCTGCTTATTCCCCAGCAGACTTGGAACTGTTTTCAGGGATCTAAAGGAAAGCTTTCTGGTTTAGCTAGCCATGTCTTTGTGTTGCCTTCACCAATGTGTTTCCCTGGGATACCAGTTTGTTTTAAGACTTTTGGGAAGTGAAGTAATTAAGGGACATTATAATGGAGAGGAAAACAAACAGGAACCAAACTGCCTTTTAACTCTATGCCCCATTACACATTGGGCAATTACATGTCCATGGCTATTGTCCACTTGCTGTCATTTTTCTTCCCATGCAGGGCCACACGTGGCTGTAGGCTGTGAAGTGCTATACTCCACAGCCAGCGTAACTTTCACACTGTCATGGTCTGTGGTTCTGACTGCCCACAGATACTTCTGGGAGTTACAACTAGTCTTTTACAATGCAAATTAATGATACTCTAAAAAGTAAAACTGACCCGCATGGATTTGTAGTTAAGCAGTGAGAAGGCCAGGACAAAAGGAGTGGAAAGATTAGGAAGGTCTAAAAGGAACTCATTAATGGGTGCAGTGGAGCTGTGGTTCAAGGCAGGATTTCTTCCTTTTGACTAATTTAAAAATCGTGTAAATAAGCTTATTTGAAAGCAGTGCTCTCTGTAAGCCTGGAGACCGAGGGCTGTTCTTGGGAGAGAGGAATCAAGTACGATGAGGTGGGTTTTGGGCATCCAATTGACAGGAGGAGAGATAGTTTATATCAAGCACTGGGCAGTCCTAAAACATATTTATTTTGCAAATCATTTTGTGAGTTTCAATAGATATTTCTGAAAGAAAAAAAGAAGCAAGATGACAAAGAGATGAGAGAAATAGCTGGCCAGATTGGCTAACACAGGAAAGAGGAGCAGAGTGTGAAGGTCAGCCAGCAGCAAGGGGGAGGGAGGGATTGGAAGGGATGGGGAGCAGCTCACCTGCAGGGCTAACAGCAGGAGCAGCTGTGCCATGCTGCCTTGCAAACCCTGCCAGCTCTGCCAGGGAGGAGGGTATCACTGTGGGAGAAGATGAGCAACCTGCTTCTGCATCCACAATTGCTTCACCAGACAAAAGAGCCAAAGAAAACCACATCTGAGAATCAGGTACTGCAACTCAGTCATGCACCTTGCTTGGGTCTTTCAGTGGTCACAAAGTCATGGTTCTTATTGATGTCTGATGTGTTAAAAAGTGAGCTGATTAAGCAGGAGAAAGCTCAGTGTAATTTTCTCCTCTTTCTGGGTGAAGCTGGGCTGATGTTTTATAGCAAATCCTTTAAACATAAACCGAGTCCTTGATGCTGTAGTCAGTTCCTGGCAGAAAATCTTCATTGATGTCCTAAACGTAGTTAGCAAGTTGAAGTTTAATGTAGCAGTCTAACAAGAGCACTTAGAAGTTTAAGAGGTTACAGCTGAAACATCTTACTAAGCCTTCACCAAAAGCCTCTGTAGACTTCCTGTGGTGGCTTGCTGAATGGATAGGGGTTTAAGCTGGGGTCATTTATGAGTTTGAACTAGTTTTTAGATTTCTTCTGGCAATCATATTTGTCCTTGTGGGTAAACTGAGGCATAAATCTGGGGAAACCTTTTACATAGCAGGTCATTTTCACCCTGTTAGAGAAGATTAGTTGGGAATGTTCTCCCAACAGCTGCTGTCAAAGGGCAATGTCTGCATCTTCACAGGTGGCAAAACCCGCTGTTGTACCACTGCTACGTGAAAGCTTAGGTTAAGGAAAGGGAAGATGGTCACAAAGCTTAGGTTTTTAGGAGCTGCACTGTACTTGCTGGAAGTCAAAACCCAGTCCCGTCCTGCATAGCTGACATTTGAGGGGGGTGTTTTAATTATGGTTTGGAGTTTTCTTCCCCTGCCCACCCACTGCCTGCCTCCTGCCTTGCCTGCCTGCTTCTGCCCTCTCACTCTGAGATCTCACTTCCTAAAAATGCTTGGGTATGTGGCTCGAGGTGTCTTTTGAAGTGGTCTGCAATTTAGGATGCTTTGGGAGAGCAGACATGTTTGGCTTGGAAGCCCCATTTGACTGCAAGATGCCAGTACCACCTGGGATGGAATTTTCTCCCCTCACTTTGTTTTAATCTCTCTTGCACTTTTGCCTTGGTTCTCCATAGTTCAGTATGCATTAGTGCTGCTTAAGCAGTATATTGACTAGGCAGAAATTTCTAGAAATAGCCAGAAATGGGCTGTGTTCGGGTGTATAATAACTTGGCTTGGGAGGGCCCTCTTATTTCTTTTTTTACCCAAAATATATTAATGAATTTGAAGCACTGAGAATGATGCTTCACTTCAAAAGTTAGAGCAACTCGAGTGTAAAGTAACACTGCAAAGAAAGAAAAGGGTAGATAATATCCACAGAAAGCACTCATCCTCTCTATCCTCATCAGTCAATGCTGCTGTTGCCTTCACTTCCCTGGAGCATTCTCTGCCTACCTTTAATGCAAAAACCCACCTGGTCTGAATACATGACAACTGATGTAGGAAGACCTTGTTTTCCTGCTAATCAACAACACATACAGGTACCAAGTTCACAGCCATTTGTTTGCTAGCACCGAGTGGGTTTGGACATGTGCCTTCTGACACGTGTCTCAGAAGCATTTATATTGTCCTTGGAATACTAGAGAAGAGGGGCTGCAGAACGAACAGCTAGGTGAGTTTAATTAGTTTATGTAGCACTACTGCAGTGCTAATGTCTTTATGTGTAGAGTCAGTATTCTGATATCAGCAGTAGCTAAAAATGTATTTTTCTTGTTCCATTTATTTGATGCTTTCATGTTTTCTTATGTGTATGGTTTTTGCTTATTTATTTCACACTGGGAAATACTGCAATGCTTATAAGGCTCTATGGCTAATAAATAAACACAGAAATTAAGTGAAATATATTGGTGTCTTCTGCAGCTACATTTTGGTTTTAGTAGTAATGTTAGCTGAAGTGCAGTCATTAAGATACATACGTATGTTGAATATAAACCAGGTGTATGGGACAGGACTTAGGAAAGCACTTGGCGTTTGTCCACTTGTTTGCATTAATGTGAATGGCAAAGCTTTTGACTTCCATGGGAAGCAGAGTTTGGCTGCTGTTAGGTGCTTTTTTTAATCCTTTAAAAGAGAATGAAACCAATTTCATGCTGGCTGTTCTCAAGTGCATCAAAATGGCTAGCCTTTAGGGGCTTTTCAGTCCCTGACCTGCTTGCTGAGAGAACCAATTTCTGCCAGGCGTTTATGTCTCTGCCTGTCCCTTTGGAATGGCTTTGAAATCACCAGTGTGTTAAGGGAGACTTGAGAAAAATCTTCATTATTTTACAAGAGCTTACACTTAATAAGTGTCTGTCTTTACAGAAGAGTAAGGCTCTTATGCTGAAGAGCCTAAGCAAGTGCAATGGCAGCAAGTAGAGGTGACAAAGTAAAATGTCAAGGCTCAGTGACAAAGGAGGGAAGTAGATAGTGATTTAATAAGGCAATGTGTACCTGTAATTAGTTTTCATATTTCATGAAAAAACCCTATAGCAGTATACACAATTGGCATCCTTCATGGGCAGCTTTTCAGGAAATTGGTGGAGAAAAAGTCACAGCAGCAAGGAGCAGCTGAGGAGGGAGGATGAGGAAGGGAAACACAAGAGTGCTTACAGGACAGGTAAGTTGAGCAGAGGAGGAAGGCCAGGGGCAGTGCATGGAAGCAAGAGCGGTCATGCCGAACTCTGGGTTGAAAAGACTGGTGCTGCAAAACGTGACACACTGAAAATGGCCAGGCTGATTGTAACCCAGGTCATCTCTATGCAACCTTCATGTACACTTTTCTTCTAGGACAGGATTTGTTGTCTGGTTTTATGGTCCTCCAAAAGCAGCTGCTGCTGTCACCAGATACATAATACAGTCAAGTTCAAAAAACTTTCCCAGGGAAGCTCTGCTTGTGATTATTGCTTTTGCAGCAGCAAATTAGTGCTTCCTAAAATCCTTTTTCTGGTATCTGGATATTGATGTGACCCGATGGTGTCTGACTGCCCTCTGTGACTGTCACTGCTATCGCTCATGTGTTTGTACTAAACATTGCCCCAGGGAGGGGCTGTGCCTGGGAAGCCTGAACTGTCTGCATGGGCACCTGTCAGCTAGGAAATTCATTCCCCAAGCCTCAGAAAAGCACAGATTGGTGCATGGCTGATGGCGATTTTGAGTAGTTTCCGATTTGCTTGCTCTTTGTTTTTCTGGCACCATCTTTTCTGCTAGAGTACCTGGATGTTTCATCCTTTAACTTGCAGACTTGGTACTGTTACACAGATGGGAAATTAATGTACGCAGGACCCCAGCAGTTTGCCAGATTCACAGAGAAGACCTGTGACCAAATATTACACTGAAAACACATCTCTGTAAGTGCAGTGTCCGGGTGTTGAAAGAGGTGTTTTTATAGAGGTCTATGTAAAATATCATCTTGCGAGCTATTCTGTTGATTTCGCACATTCAGATTAGCTTAGGTGCTTCTGGTTTTCAGTACTTAACACTATACTGATGGATATGGGAAAAGAGCCCTAAAGCTTTCATATGTTCCAGTGGAGCAGTTTAAGCACTATTTGCCTATAAATGTTGGGTTCCCAGCACAATTTACAACTAAATTCTCCAGTCTCCTACTAAATGCTGGCAGTCTAGAATCAGATAAATAATTGGAATGTCTTATGTTTGCTGGTCTGGGATCTAGAAAACAAAAACTTGGCCAAACTGGATTTTCAAGCAGGTAAAATTCACAGTTTCTGACTAACGTTGTGGCAATTATTTTTTTTTACGTTCTGCTCTATTATTCTTTTGGATTATTTTCCTTTTTTTTTTAGATCCCTCTGTCATAGATTTTCTCAAAAGCTTCACTTTGTGAACATCTGTTAAATACATAATTGGATTCAATGAGATATACTTGCACCTTGAGCAGTGATTTTCTGTCTTCTCTATAGTTCTAAACCTTATCTATTGCAGTGTTCGAAATGCTGACTGAGTGGCTCATGCCAATATTTAACTGGCAGGCATTCATTGTCTGTGGTTGATGCAGGTGGAGGTATTCCCTTGTATAATGCTGAAGATGAATTATATTTAGCCTTATAGGACTCTTCAGAACAAAGGCTAATCTATTTTAGTGAAGAAACATAGGCAGCTATATGGACTCTTAGAGTGGATAGTTGACCAGAAAGGAAGACAAACTTTAGACCTTTGAAATTATTCTTAAACAGACTGTGCGTTTGCATGTATTTTGAGGGGAGAAAAGGATATGTTTAATCAACCAATAGTCATTTTTAAGTAAACTTTAATACTCTTAAGGTCCTTTCCAACCTTAATTATGATTCTAATTTCCACCACTTATAATGTTAACCAAAAACTTAACCTGAATTTTTTACTTTAGGACTGGAAAATTGGAGTCATATACTTTTAAGTAAAGAAAAATGAATAGGCATTGGAAATATGATGCCTTTACTATGGAAGTTTCTCCTCGATGAAGTCTATTTGTCAAAAACTTCCTGACCAGCTCTATTTCACATCTCCTTCCTATAGCCATGTAGCTAGCCCCAAACACACTTCTGAGATAAGAGATTTTTCTTTCTGCTTCTTTTAACTTAATGTTGACATCTTTCAGCAAAATAAACTCCAACAGAGGGACAGAAAGTGTAGAATGAGATTGGAAATGTCTTTAGTGGGTCAGATGTGATAGCAGTGTCTCTTTCTGACTCAGGGGGAGCATTTTGTAGAAGTGACTTCAATGGTTTAGTTTATTCTGAATTTAATAAAGCATGTAGTTGAGCATTATGCATTGTACAAAACCAGCTCAAACATTACCAGACCAACCCTCTTAAATGCAAAAGAAGACATTGAGACAGACAATAGTATACAGCTGCCTATATCCAAATTTAGCGGTGGTACCTTCTCTCCACCTATCAAAGTGTTATTAGCTCCAGGAAGAGCCATTCCTTTATGGAAAACATCACTGCGTAAAATCAGTCTGAAAAGAAATGTCCTTAACCGAATGAAACCTCCTATTATAAATTAGATTTTAATAGGGCCTTTATTTCTTTCAAGCAGTCCATATCAACCTTTTGCTTATTATAGCAGTAACTCCAATTATGATAGCTGTAATTAAAGGCATTTCAGTAGCCCAAATAGTGCTCATGTGGTAGATTATCCAGACCTTTTACTACTGGACTGGGAGCAAACTAACTTCCAAAGATATTTCTCCTTCCATTTCTCTCCCAACAAGAACAAACTTTGTTCTCAAAGTGGTGCTTAAGGTTTTGTTGAAGGTTTTTTATCAAATACCTCACATGCTGGATTGTCAAGGTCAATATCCATCTTCAGATAAGGAGAAGAAGCAACAGATGGGTTGTGACAATGTGAGCCTTTGTACGATTTCACCATTGATTGAATTGGACTTGGTGCAAAAGTTTGCAGTGAAATCTGCTCAATAAGGTACATCTTACTACAGGAACAGAGAGCTCTGTAACAGCTTGCAGAGGTGAGGCTGGTTGTGCTCAGTGTTATACCTGGAAGACCCTAACAAAGAGTATAACATGATTTCATTGCTTGGAAATGAGTAGTGCATGATGAAGGAAAAGCTTCCATTTCCCATATGAGGTTGTGCTGCCTGATTATGACTGATTAATGGTTATTTTTTAAATGAAAATCTTCACTTATTTCTTTGCATTCTCCTGCTCAATTTCTCAATTTGCTTTGATTCAAAAGTTCATTCTAACAGACAAAGGGTTTTTCTGCTATATTCTCTTTCCTCAGATGTAGTCTCTAAGTACTACCATATGACTATTCAGTCCATCTTTTCATGAAGACTGAATTCTGTTGTGTCATCTTAGGCTTTCTTATCCAATTTTTCTCCAATTCAAAATCATACTGATGTCTCACATGCTCTTTTCTTGGCTTGTAATAAACTGTCATACTTTCAGAGGGGAATCACCAGCAAAGAGTCTCAGCAAACAATGCTGCCAACTCGGTAGCTGATGTGCTTGACACAAATATTTCTGCAGTTATCAAAACTGACAAGAATAGTGCGAGTGCTAAAGCTGCAAGCAACGAATTTCAGGCAAAGCTTGAGCAATTCTGTTTCATTGTTTCATGATTTGCTCTTGTCGTGGTTTAGAAGGTGGTTTTATTTCCCCTGCAGTGATGGTGAAAGTGAGATCTTTGTCACAGAAAGGCCTCTCTTTTATCAGCTCTTGAAGTACACAATGCTAGAAGTGGGAGATCAAGAATCCCTCGAATAAAGATGCCTCACAGATTCCTGTATTGTGTCTGTGTAGTTGCTTTGTCAGGTTTCCTTAGCAGCCAATACTCTTCAAAGATTAATCTTTCACTAATTGAGAGCAATGCTTTAAAAAATTAAGCAACATCTTGCAGCTATTTAGTGGGTTGCCTACAGTACAGTTAATGAGAAAAATGTTCGGTACTTGACGAGCCTTCAAGAAACTCAAGAGAGAAATGGGTTTAATTCTTCTCAAGCCATATTGATTCTTGCATCACTCTCAGTTTGGATTGATCTATTTGGAATGAAGGTTTGGCACTAAAGACAGTTTGAAGATGTCAGAGAACCACTAAAAGAAAGAATGAGAAAATGTACATGGAGAAAACTATCGTCAGTACTGAAAAACATTGTCCTTTTTATACAGCAAGGTTTGTTTTATAAATTGGTTATCTGGAAAAGAACGTCGCATGAGCTTGCTAGAACTGCTGAGCAGCAGTGAGGAAAGGTTCTCAGTTACCACCATCAGGCAGCTGTGGAAAGATCACTTTAATCCACATGCGGAGAAAGCAACTTTGTCAGAGACATAAACCCTCAATATGTTCTGCTCATGACCTACAGCAACCTGACAGGGCTGGCATAGTGCATTCTGCTAGGGAGGGCTACAAGTAATATCTTTTTAAAGGTTGTCTCTTTGGTAACATTGGGTTTGTAGTGCCAGGTTACTGGGGTTTGCAGGCTGTGGTGGCTGCCTTGATATTTCCCTGTGACTCTTCAGGACAAAGAGATTTGGTTTAGACCTTTGCAAAGGCTTTTCTTCTTCTCTCTTTTCCTTTCCCAGCCCCCATGCACTCACTACGTGTGATGGTTTTTTACGTGTCTACATAAATAGATCTCATTGCTATTAACCTCCTGACATTTCTGAAATGATCATCAAACCATCGTATGTGCTTGCGAGAGTGACTACCTGTGACTTTGACCTTTCTCCTGAGGAGACCTCTCAACTGATTGATTTGAGTTAGGAATGGGACACACACCACATAAGGATTAGAAGAGAAATTCCTTCATGCAGCAGTGCCTGATGAACTGTGCAAGTGAAACAGGCAGCAAATGCAGACGGCCTGTGAAGAATGCAGAGTGCTGTGAGAATCAAGGGTAATTTCACTAGGGAATTATAGATGGGTGTAGAAGGACGTGTGCATTCTTTATGCATAACTAAATGAAAAGCAAAAGCAAGGGGTGGGGAGAGAATGAAACCAGAACAACCCCTCAAAAAAACAATTACACAAAACAAAAGGATGTGGGAAAGAAGCCAGGAGCTGTCAGGGGCCTGCAACAGTTGGTTCAGGTGCAGGCAATCAGCAGGCAAACCAAGGCATCTGCAACTGGACAGAGGAAATGGAGGGGGTGGATGTGGAAATAGGCAGACTGGAGGAGGTGGTGTGCATCTTCTCCCTCAAAGGGTCATTTTACACCACCGAGAACTGCCATCAGCATCAGGCTTGGGTGATTTGTGTGCTAATTATGCAAAGATCATAGTTGATAAAGTAAAGCACAGTGTCTTTTAGTTTTAAACAAATCAATCACACATTGGCATACCTCTCTGAAAAATCTGCATGGAGGTGCATCACTGCTCGGCTTTGGAAAGGTGGGTACCAGTGAAGCAGAGTAATTGTTCCATAGCACAGCCTCCTTTTGTCATGACTTCAGCCTGAGCTTGCAGCAGTCATTTCCAGAAGAGCTGCTGCTGCCCAGCAGACCCTGGTGATGGCATTTAATGATTTGGCTGTGTAACTGTTTATACCGGAATCTATCAGCAGTGCAGGATTAGGAAAATAAACTGATGAAGAAAAGTGGGAGAAAAACCAAGTCTTCATTTCACACTCTGTCAAGATTCCCTTGCTCCTCATCTTTGCTCAGGCCATATGGTAACAAGATTATTTTATTATCCCAGTGCAACTGTTGAAAATGGGAAGGGTTGGAAAAACTACCTTTGTGTTTCTGAAAAGGGAGATGGGATTTATTCATTAGCAAGCTCATTTTTTTTATTAGCATTGTATTTTCCCCATCAGAACAATCTGACTTGCATGCTAAAACTGTGTTTCTTTAAAGGAGAACCCTCCCCAGAAAATGGCAATGGTGATTTTTATGTCTGTTCATTAGGATGTATTATTTTCATCCCGCTTTCTACAGTTGAGGATGCTTGAGAATTTGAGCCGATCTCCTTCATCAGATGCAGCGATAACAACGGGAGGCAGTGGTGTGTGTGCTCCCTCTAGTGAGATCTCTCGGAGGCTCCTTGGACAGCACCTTTGGGCAGGTCTCACTGCTTCCTCACCCCATGTTCCTTCTTCCCGCAGGTACAACTCACAGCAGTTCTGCTGTTCACTCTGGGGAACGCGTTCTCAGCTGCAGTTATACAGGCGGAGTTGCTGCTGGAGTAGGGTACTGCAAAGGCTGACCTGGGCAGGTCGGTTGTGCTCTGACTTCTCTACGTTCTTATGCGGTGTTTCTGAAAATCCTCATCAGTTTGCTCTTTCAACCTTAATTCAGGGGAAAGCAAGTTTAAAATCAGGAAGAGCAGAGCGCAGACTGGCTTCATGCCTCTGAAGTACCGTAGGATGCTCAGGTAGAAGGAAGTCTTGGTGGAAAATGCTCCCCTGGAAGAAACTGTTTAATGATGGAGTGTGCAGTGAGGCACAACTTTGGTCTTAGAGAAAACTGCTGCCACGTAACCTACAGCTCTGCCCGTTTTGTTATGCTGACTCTATAGTAATATCTGTTTATATATTAATATTGAAGGGAGAGAGAAAAGAGAACAGAATGCAACATCTAGTTTTTTATGTGCATATTTGTATTTGAGTGTAGAGATAAGCATAGGCTCTTGAGGAATGCCTTGAAGATTTCAATCCTGTTCCATATAAGAACTCAAATAAGAAGTAATATAACCTGCATACAGTTTTTCACATGTGGTTCTTTCTCATAGTAAGTACTTGGTAGGAATGGTACAAATGAGAAGAAGGGGAAATAAATGTTAGTTTTGTCTCAGTTTGTCCTCCAGCCCTAAGAACGTGAAATGTAAAAACAGAGGATCAAATTGTTTAAGAACTGCATGTGATTATTCACAGCATAACTGCGTCTGTGTTTGCAGTGGGAAGGTGAGGATTCTGCAGAAATTTTGTCATTGCTCAGACAGAAAGGTGCTTTCTGGTTGTTTTCAGAGCAAATGTCAGTCTTGGATATGATAGCACGAGAAAGGCAGGCATAAGAGGAAAAAGAGTGAAGTGTTTGTTTGGAATGTCTTAAAAGAGCCCATGGGAGATCTGGATTTGGATAATCAAATTATGAGTTAAGTCAGGGAAACAGAACATGACTTGTATTTAAAACATATCAATGGTGAAGCTGTTCCATAATGCACACAAATCATTAAGCCCCCTACGCGTTGAGCTCTGAGCTGGAGGCAAACCAATAGATTGCAGTGCCTTCCCTTTTGGCTTCTGAGAAGGGCAAAAATGATGTAGCCTGCAGGGAAAACATGAGTCTTGGCTGCTCTTCATCAGCCTACTCAATGGCTGTTTCAACTGTGGTGAATGGAAAAGAGGCTGACCTTCGGGCACTAATTGTGCATGCATCACAACACAGTAGAAATACCCAAAGGTGCGTTAACATGCAATTTTTAGCTACTTAAAAACCCCCACATTAATTTTCATGCATCTCTGTTTTTAACATAGAACTTTTGAACTAGTTTGTGGTCTGTCTATAAATATATATTCATATCCCTATTTAAAGTCTAAAGAGCACTTTTGTTAAGGGCACAACTTTAAAATCTTGTTATTGGAGACCAGACAGAAGCTTGAATTGTTTTGGGATATTGGAGATACTGGAAATGGAATTACTGTGACCACTGGAATGATTTTATGTTAAGAGTACGGTACATGTCAAGTTGCATCAGTAATCAACAGCCGTTGTTTCTTTACACAAATTTTGCTGCCATGAGTGGTATTAAACAAAACCAACCATTTAGTAAACTTTGAAGCCTTCTGCACTATCCTTGGTCAGAGATCATTTTCAGACAAGGAAAGCATGAAAAGAAAGCAAAAATCTTGCTAGGCACAAGTTTCTGGTAGCTTTCATTTATGTACTAGATAACTTGGGTCTGAGAAACGTTTTTTCTCCCCCCCAGTTTCACTGGCATGAGGCTTCACAAAACAAGGTTGGGACTCATTAAGTGTTCCTCTCTCAGAAAGTTTGAATTCCATTTATACTTACTTTTTGACTTTTAATAGAGTACGAAGACTTTATGAAAGTACTGCTATAGAAGAAACAGGGCTTATCCATGGAAACCAAATGTTCTCCTGAAGAACTCCCTCTTTCCCCACTCCCTTTCAGCCATACAAGGACTAACTGTGGTGTCAGCTGCCGCAGGAATGTGAAGCATGTGTCTGGTGTATCAAAAGAATAGCAACTGCTGTCAGCTGCATTCCTGTTCTCCAGCCACAATTGATGGCGCAGGAGACGTTTACACAATCTTTGTCCTGCTAGAAGGGGTGGGGGGACCTTTTTATATTCTTTAAGAGATCTATAAGTATATATATATATATACATACACACATATATACATACAGATATATATCTATATATGGCAAGTACACGTACATTTTTTGGAAGAAATATAGCATTAGTGCTTGCCCACAGCTGGCTTTGTTCTCTAAGTGCCCTAGAAACCACAGATATTTGGGATTGCAACTGTACTATTTTCTTTTTACTAATGACAGCTGAAATTTTCTTCTGAGTAATGATATGAAAGCTCTGGTCCACCAAATGGAAGATGACTACTGTGTTTGGAGGAGGTGTATTTTCTTCATTCTTCTAGCTGAAATGCTGCTCTTTGAAGCTTAGTAAGCTGTGCATTAGTCCAGTATTTTATCTCAATCCTCATATCACAGCTTGCATTAACTTGTGAGAGGGTTGCATGTATGGAGAGCAAATGAAATTGGGCCCTACAGCTTCAACCCAGCTGCAAACCAGGACAGTGCTATAAATTGACTTCTGGAGTTCAGGTACTCTATTTAGAGCATCTAATAAATAGATAAGTAAGTTCGCTGTTGTGAAAAATAGAGCTCCTGTTATCTGTGCTTCAGTTTCACACAAGGTATGCATGAATAGAAATGAAACAAAGCTAGTGACTACTGTCAGGCATGAAGAAATGAATCCCTGCTCTTCTGCATGGTTCATTTTGACATGCTGTGATTTAAAAATAAAATGAAAAATGTCGTTTTTCTTTCTCAGGATGCTCACAAAGCTGAATTTCAGTGCCTTCTGCAGATAGCTCAACATAAAAGATTGTTCTTGTTACCTTTCCAGCAGGCCAAATCTGGTTCAAGAAGATGGGAGAAGCAACGAGAAAAAAATCATTTTTATGAAGATGTGATACTCATTTTTATGAAGATTTTTTAAGCTGCCAAGTCTTATTCAACTGTACTGTACAAGCGAATGCTCTCAGAACTGTAGCTAAGACAACGGAGTGCAAATATAAATCCTGTAAGAACATACCTTTTTATTTTTCTTTCCCCTTGACTCACTTAAATGAATGAAAATACCTGTTCCTCCTGTAACTCAAGAGCCCCAGCAACTGAATTACTAAGAATTTGTAGTTAAGAAAGACTTTAGTTTTGTTTGCATATATACAACATGTGATGGAGTTCATTCTGAGGAGATGGCTCCACTGTAGAGAAGACCTCAGGAGTGCTGTCCTGCCTCTGTTAGAGCTTGCTTTGGGGAAGAAACTGCCTGAATTTTGTCTGTTTGAGGGAGAAAAATATCCATATGGTAACGGGGTAGTAAGTTCTGCACAGGCTTATTTTGATAAAAGTGGTATTCTGAAAATATTATGGCCATGAACAGAAGTTTCCCAATTTTGAAATGGCAGCCCAGGAATGCAGCACCTCACATTTCAAAAAGGGAACATTCAGTCACAGAAGAATGGAATTAATGTTCAGCTAAACTGGTACATGAGGTTTTTTTATCCAACAACTTTGCCACTACTCATTCTAAGTTCATAGTTGTATAAATCAGAACAGCGCTCTTTCTTTCTTCAGGCAGACCTGCTTTTTCACAAGTTATCTGAGCTGAAGATGCACACATAAGCACACACACACACCCCGCCATATGTCATATGAAGGCAGTCTTACATTAAAAGAAACAACAACAAAATAGAACATAAACAAAAAAAAACACCAATAAAACAAATCATTCACCAAAATTGTAGAGCCCTGTTCCATTGAAAATAGTCTGTAAGACTGTTGGTGCAGGGTACATTCATAGCTGTCAGGAAACAAAGCAGATAAATACAGTCTAGCTGTTAAGCTTTACATGGTTGGTACCATCCTGGAGCTACTTAATGACATTTAAAGTAGCAACAGTTGGTTTGTTTTATTGCTTTAATGGGAAAAAGCATCAGGAATGGGACAGTGTAGTAAAAATCTTGAAATAAATATAGAAATAAAATTAAGTACACTTTAAGGACTGCTACACTGTCTTGTGTTTTATAGTTATATATATTAGAGTAATATATTTTATACATATTATATAGATATATGTATATTAGAATAATATATATTACATTCCCTAACAATTATGAATTTTAGCACAGGTTTTCAATTTCAGAAAAAGGAATACTATCTTTATAACTTACCCGTAACATCAAATAGGAGGTTTAGCAAAGGTTATTAAGATTAGACGGCATGTTATTTCTTTGTAAGTTATCTTTTTAGAGGTATGTGGTATGAATTATTTGATCCCGGCATAGCTAAATATAAAGAGATTTTCATTAGTCTCCAATTCAGACCGTGTTGCCTCAGAATGCAGCATGAGGGAAAACATTCCCAAGTCTTAATCTTCCCAGGTTTTTGTTAAAATACTGAGTTATGAGTTCAAAAAATGGTCTTGCTATGTTTTAAGTTTCTTGGGGTAGATAACAAAAGTAATAATTAACTGCGTAAATCGAAGTTAATTCAGAAATGGGTTTCCTCACCCAGAGCAGCAGTGAAATGATGACTGAAACACTGTGTGCAGTTCTGGCCCCAGGAAGATGAACTCTAATTTATTCAATTTCCTTTTTGAAAGAAAAATACAAAGTTTGCCTCGTTTATCTAGCAAAATGATGGCTGTAAAAAGATATTGCCTAGAGTACATGGAGCAGAGCAGAAGAAGAGCCATTTAACCCAAAGGACAGCGTTGTTATGAGGGTAAATTGGAATAAATTGGCCATGAATAAATTTCTGATACATATTAAGCAAATTTATAGCAAGTTGCATAGCAGTGGGGTCACAAATCTTTGACCTTAACTTGATCAGCGCAGCAGGGAATTTTGATGAGGCTGCATTGAAATGAACAGAGATGAGGACTCCTTTAGTCTTAAACAGGACGAAAACCATCTAGGGATTTATTCTGGATTCAAGGATTCATAATTCAGTTCGTTTTCACTACTTTAAATTGAGTTAAGGCTATTTGAATTCTGAAAGTGACTCCATGTGCAGGAGGTTCAGTGCAGTGAAGTCAAGTCACCCCACTTGATGGTTTTGCTGTGAGTCATTCCTGGTTGGGAGCTATTTGCTGATCCAGGTTGTTGCCCTAATGAGTCAGCCATGCTGTCATCCTATAACTACAGCTATTTCTTTGCTAAGAAGCTAGATCCCAAATTGGATCGTCCTGAATGTTAAACTGTAGTTTTGCAATAATTTGAAAGCGTGCTGTCTTCTCGGTTGTCTCTAGCAGGGCTTTTGACTGCTTTAACCCAGGTAGGCAAATAGTTTCTTCTGTTGCTGTGTGTTCCTCTCAGCAGAGCACTGAGTGTCAGTTCTTGGTCAAGATGGTAAGGCCAGGTTAAGTATTTTCTGTTCTCTTCTACTTTAATACTTGGATAAGCTTCTCCAAGTTTCTGTTTCTGTTCTGCCTGCTCTCTCCACCCAATTCTTCGCTGGAGAGGAGAAGACTGCAATGGAAGATGTTCATCTGTTTTGGTTTTTAACTTGGTAACTTCAACAGTTTCACTGAGAATGCAGCACCTCAGGCAGTGGGGCTAGTACAGTGAAGCTAAAGCTGGAGCTGGACCAAGCAGTGGGGCAACTTTTTGACCCATCTTTGTTCCCATAGAAATGTTTGTGTAACTATATCATTAACAGGGTGTTTATGCCCATGTTGCATAAGGCTCAGTAGATAGCTAACAGGTAATACAGTGAGCTGCTTAAAAGGTTAAGGATTGGGCACACTTCCCAAATGCAGAGATAGGGCTATTCTGTTTCAAAGTGGCTCTGTACATTTATGTGGTTTTGGTTTATTCCCGTAGCTCAGATGGAGGATGATCCCCAGATGCAGCTTAGCAACATTCAAGACTGATGAAATGGGTGCGTCTGAAAGTCCATTACTTTTCACTGGCATTGACAGCCCTCTAGGAGTGACCCAGGAACTGAGACTGTTGGTGGGCAAAGTGCCTGCGAGGGTCCCTACAATGCTGCAGAAGTTAGCACGCACCTTGGACATTTGGAAAGAACATCAAGAAGAAGCATCAAGGTAAATTTCTGTGTGAGTGCAACAGTCAGAACCTGAAAATTGTTTCCATTACATACTTTTTAAAAGGATATTAAAAATGGAGGAAGAAAGCAATACTAATTACCTAAGGGGAAGAGAAGAAGCTGTATAGTGAGATAATTGCAGATCAAGTTGTTCTTTATATTAGAGCAGACTGAGAAGTTGCTTGATTAGTGTATAAATGCTCTGTGGTAAGAACAAATGGATACAAAAGAGCTCCTCAATTTAGCTGAGAAAAAACACAACAAAAACTAATAGCAGACAAGCTCAAAATAAGTATTAGGCAGGCGTGTTTTTATTATCAGATTTATTTAACTATTATTAACTACTGGAGAAGTCAATGGAAATAAACAGAGGCAAGGATAGGACACCTTCAGATCAAGAGAGCTGTATTTTGGGGTGATGGTCTTGAACCAACTGTGAGCTAGCCTGCTTAATACGGGTGAAATACAGATACAGGCTACACTGAAAGTTTCTTCTGTCCAGAAGTTTGTATTAAATATTGTGTTATATTTAAAATACCTTGAGGAGCAGGGAAATACTCTTTTTGGCAATACTCAGAAACACATTACCTGCGCCTTTGTTTCAGGTGTGCAGCTACATTTAGTCACAAATCATTTTCATCCGAGTGTGGGTTTTTTTGCTGGGTTGGTTTGTTTGTGTTGGTTTTCTTATTATTAACATCAATTAGTGATACCAGCCTTTTGTACGATCACATGGCGTATGCTGGCCAATCTCTGAGCCAAATTCCTCCTAATTCCATGGTGTGTGAAAGAGGGTCACACCTTTTGTGGCAGTATTTTACAAGGTAATGAAAGTAAATGTGGAAGATGGCAGAAGAAAATAAATATGTTAGATTTTTTTTGTAACAAACAACAAAAGAAATCAGAGAGATTCATTCCTCAGGATATGGGCTCCAGAGCAACAAGAAAGCTGTTTCATCTCTCAGTTTCTAAAAGGTAGCATAAACATCAGTTCTTCTATGTGAAAGACTGCAGACTTTGCTGGTTTTGGCTGGGATAGTAGCTGGTATGGGGCTGTGTTCTGGGTTTGTGCTGGGAGCAGTGCTGATAACACAGGGAAGTTTTAGTCCCTGCTGCGCAGTGCTTGCACAGAACCATGGCCTTTTCTGCCTCTCACCCCACCAGTGAGTGGCTGGGGGTGCACCAGAGGTTGGGAGGGGGCACAGGTGGGAGAGTTGACCCCAACTGACTGCAGGGATATTCCACACCATATGGCATCACACTCAGTGTGTAAAGCTGAGGAAAGAAATGTATGCGTGTGTGTGTGTCATTCAAAGTGCTGTCATTTCTCTTCCCAAGTCACTGTTACAAGTGATGGAGCCCTGCTTTCCTGCAGGAGGCTGAACCCCTGCCTACCAGTGGCAAGTGGGGAATTGATTCCTTGTTTTCTTTGCTTGTGTGCCCTGCTTTTGCTTTACCTGTTAAACTGTCTCGATCTCAACCCTTGAGTTTTCTCACATTTAGTCTTCCACTTCTCCATCCCATTGGGGGTTGAGTGAGTGACTGGTGAGGGGAGAGGGGTTGAGCAGCCAATTGGGGCAATACATGCATTATTTCTCTGTCTTTACATTAGCAGGCCCAGTTTTCAGTCATATCCATCATTTTACTTGGACAGCCTCCGTGTTGTTTTTTTCCCTCCGGTTCTACCTACAGTTGAGCATCTGTTTTGACAGCTTTGGATCTCCAGTAGTTAAACATCCTATGACCTGTCACATTTCAGGTCTTTAAGAAGACTCACATCATGCACTACTTAAAGCTTTTGTTTAGCTTGTTAGTTATCTAAGTGTAGCTTAATGGTACACCAGATGCTCTCCAGTCAGAGAACTGCTTTGCTTGCGCTCCCCCATCTCTGTGTGACTCCTTTTAAATGTGCTTTCTGCAGCAGACTTCCTTAGATCAAATTCCTTCATGCCCCTGAAGAACTTGTGATTGAGCATTCACTTTAGTCCAGTTTACATGGCTTTCTTGCCGCTTTGTACACTCCTTCCGGCCTCGGCCCAGGAAAAATGCTGCATGTTGAGTAGTGTGACACATTGGTGGGGCAATAGAACAGGTTGCTATATGGAGGTCCTTGGAGGCTCTTAGGAGCTTCGGGGCAGATAGATTAAATACAGCTGCAAAGCACTCTCTCGCAAGGGAATCTTTTAGCTTTCAAGAGCATGGACAGTATCAACTGTCAGAGATACTGATTTCACTGAGCATTTCTTTGCCCTTGGCAGCATTGGCATCGTGGTACGCTAAATATGCTATTTGCAAAGCATCCTTTTCCTTCAGCCCTTAACCAGTGTAGTGGCTTTCTACATATGCTTTCCTAACCAGAGAGAAAAATCTTGTCTTCGTAGGTTGATCTACTTAAGGAAAAGCAGTGCTGTTTCTTGCTTATTAAGATTCAGACTTCTTCTAGACTGCTGGCTTAAGCTCGTCTCTTCTGTGTAAATTTCTGGGGGAGTGAATGAGAAAAAGGAGACAGAAAGGATATTTTAGGCAGCTGTTCAGCAACCTGTGAAATAATCTGAGGTCTTAACCCTACAGGTGTCCATGTCACATACTCCCTATCGCTATTTATAACCTTTCTGGCTTTACAAGCAAAGAGGACAGGAAAGTGCATGGAGATGAAGCCAGATATTATCCCATGGCTAGATGTGATCCTCCAGTTGATGGGTAGAGATACTGGGGAAGAATATTGTGTGTGCATAGGGAGCTGATGCTCTCATGCCCTCACACTGCACCTGATTTTTGAAGGGAAGGTGGGAAAAGGACTTTCAGCCTTCAGATTGCTTAATGTACAGCCTGTCATGAGAACTGCAGGCAGTTCGTAATATTCTCCTTTCCAAAAGCCTTCGGAGATATTTTTTATCTTATACAATAATAAAATTAATGTAAAAAGAGTTCATATGTGGGATTGAGCATTAAATTTTAAAGCTAAAGCAGTGCCAGGGTGCAATTCATTTCATTAATTTTATTCAGTAGATTATTCAATCAGATAAAGCTTTTATATCTGCATCAAGTTTAGTGGTAATACTCAGTATGAGTCTGCTTACTGCAGATACATGAATAAAGTTGAAGTTTTCAACCAGGTAACTCTTTAAGGGTTTATTTTGTTCACATGGAAATTTGATCAACATTTGCCAATGCATTTAACTATTTACAGGATGTATTGCTGATGGAAAACATTATCACCACCTGTTTGACAGCTATTTTCTGTGTACTGCACCTTTATTTTGTCTCTACATGAGCTCGCATTTAAAACCCCTGAGTCCATTGCTTACCCTGAGTGCTGTTCCTTGACTTCTTTGGCTCCTGCTTCAGAAGAAGGATGCTGTAACTAAAACCAGAGTGGACACCTCATTTACTGCAGAGTCAGTCTTTAAAAGGTATTGGAGGTTGGTTCATCAAGGTGTAAATCCAGGGTATGCTATTCTAGGGGGACCAATACAGGCTGAACTCTATGAGAAGGCCAGACAAGACTTGTGTATAACTGTGCCAAGTCTCACAGGTAGCAGTCCCCATTCATGGCCGTGGTGTGTTGCAAGCAAGAAGATAGAGATGAACTCTGATCTGCTAAAACTGAAAAGCAGACAGAAATAGGGGCAGGAGCAGGTTTAGCTACTGCTGCAGCTGACTCTAAGAGATTCATTTGAGGGAGCATCAAGTGTTTATTCATGACCAAAATAGGGGCATTTTAGTAGCGAGCTTTTAAAAAACATTTCCTGCCACTTTTCCATTTCATTCCCTGTAAAGATGCTCTGCTCTCATCCGTATGCATTACTTGCAGAAGACTTTCTCTGTTTAATGACTATGTTCTACTTCATTCAAAGACGAATAGCATCAGAACTATTAATTGCAAATTTATAGCCTTTTGCCAAGGTGAGGGGAGTGTAACTGCTCATAAATGTTAGCTCCAGATGAAATGCCATGTTCAGGGACTCAGCTGTGAAGCTATGCTTTTAATTAATATTCAGATTTTCCATTTGTTCTGAGACATATCACAGGAATCTGCAAACACTCTCTTAATCTCCATGGGCTGAATATGCTTTCATCTGTGGTGATGGTTGGTTTGTATGATGGCTGCATCCTTGTGCCCGTCAGCACAACAGTGTCAAAGGCTTTTGAAGGCAGTAGGGGTCCTTTCTACAATATCTGGGGTCAGACAGGACCTGCCACCTCATTGGAGGATTTGATTGCAGAAACTGCTGTTCTAGGAAGCTACGGTCAGGAATATGGTTTAGGAAAAATGCCGTCCAGTAGAGTCCATGCTGAGAGTGTCCTTCAGCCCATAACATTAGCAATCCCAGTGGTTTTATTCCTGTTAGAAATGGCTACAGGATAAAAATCTGTCTACTTTCAGGTCATTTTTTGCATTCTGATCAACTTCTGTTGAGCAGTTTTTAATAAATTGAGATATAAGCTTCTGAAGCCACATGTGAAAGGGTTTTCCTTTATTTAATATTGCAGCCATCTTTGGGGCTTGGTCCAGTTTCAGTGATTTATTATAATAAAAATAATTTGTAAACATTAATGAAGAACCCTTCAGCTAAGCAATTTTAAGCTATAGGAATGCTGGGTATGGACTCTTCATGAGGGACTGTAGTGATAGCACAAGGGGTAATGGGTTCAAACATAAACAGGGAAAGTTTAGATTGAATATGAGGAAGAAGTTCTTTACTGTAGGGGTGGTGAGGCATTCGAATGGGTTGCCCAAGGAAGCTGTGGATGCTCCTTCACTGGTGGTATTCAAGGCAGAGTTGGACATAGCCTTGGGTGACATGGTTTAGTGGGAGGTGTCCCTGCCCATGGCAGGGGGATTGTAACTGGATGATCATAAGGTCCTTTCCAACCCTAACTATTCTGTGATTCTATACAGAATAGCTACATTCTCATTTTCTAATTCTCATTATAAGTTGTAAGTATCTGCTGAACATTTTAACTTTTCTCTGGTGTTATTTGTGAATTGTCTATATCTTGAAATGTATTTATTCTTTTTCTTTTTTTCAAACTTGAAAATTGGATTCTAGTTCTTTGAGATGTGCAGCAAAAGTCCTTCAGCTCAAAATCAGCCATGGCTTGTTCATTCTGCATGTTGCAATTGGAAGTTTAAGAACTAGTGTGTTTAGTTTTGCAGTGGGATTTTCTCATCTGGGATAAAGCTCAACCATATCTAAATTTTATTATAATCAGTTGCAATTTTAATCCTTAAACTTTTAAAATGTATTAATCTGATTCAAATTAAGCAGATAAGTGCTGAAATAAGGGGCCCCAGCTTGAAAAGTTGCATTGGAAAATGGAAATACCATGTGCCAGCTTAATGGTATGTATTGTTGGTTTACTTTAAGTGTGTGGTCTCTCTGGAAACACAGCGTCTTAATGATAATGGTTTCTCTGACATTTATAAATTGCAATCAAGCTATGAAAAATGTAACAATGAAAGTTGTGGTGTCTGTGACATGGAAAACCATGCAAATTCCACATGAGCTCTCTCTCCACTGTAGCGTGAGAAATCAGTATGTCAGGTCCTTGGGTAACCTGTACATAGGCTGAAAAAGATATCTTTTTACATGTTCACAGATGGGGCACATCACAAGTAGTATTATATTGCCCTAAAATTAAAAAATGGAAAAAAGTGAGGGGATGTGCTTCAAAATTAATTTATATGTGTTGATATTCTGGTGGTACTCAGATGTTGCTGGAGAAAAGGTCTTTTTAGCCTTTCCCTTGTCTAATAGGGAAATCTGTATTTCATGGGTGCCTATGTGGCACCAGTCTTGGCTGCTTTTAGCTGCCACAGCTCTCTAAGCCTTGGTTGCAGGCAGAAGTTACGGATAGCCTCATATTTAGTACTTCTCTGCCTTTTTTTTTTATGTGTAACAGCTTCCAGCTTAATCCCCTTGTTTTCCTGAAGTTAACTTGCTCTTAATTTTGAAGCATCCCAGAATGAAGCCTAGAAAGCATAAGGGCCCCCTATTTCCTTCAAAACAATAGTCTCAAATAAATTAGAATTGCAAACAAAACCATCAGGGTGTCAACAGTTCCAGATGAATTTGGGCATCCCAAAAGCTGCAGTGTGTTTGCTTGGCAAGAATCAGGGGAAGGCTCATAGCATGGCGTGCCAAAGGGCAGTGAGAGGGAAGTTACATAGCTCATTTCCTGGCACACAGCAGAGCATGGCAACTGCAAAACAACCTCCTCATAGTGGCAGGGAGTTAAAAGTAATGGTGATACTGTAATAGGTAAAAGTCCAAGGCCCTTCTCTCTCATTCTGTACCATCATTCCAGTGACTTCTAGTTAATTCTAATCAGATTGTTTTCTCATGTGTGAGCATTACTAGGCCGTTTTGCTTATTGTGTGTCTTCAAGCCTATGTGTCTGTATATGTGTGTACATATATGTGAACACACGGAAATCACATATATGCGTATACAAACGTATACATACGTGTGTGTGCATGCATATATTAGAAAAACACATTCCTTTGTGCTTAAAGTTACTGCACATATAATGTGTGCTGACATTCGTTTTGTGTAGCTGGACTGATGATGCTATATCTTTGTCTTTTCCTTTAAACTATTACTTCTGAGACTACAGCCCCCAAACCAGCCCAACCATGGCTTAACCCGAGCTGGCAAGTAAGTACTGCACAGCCACTTGTTCACTGTGCACCAGTTCCCCCTGGGATGGGGAGCAGAACTGGAAAAAAAAGGGCCAAGCCAGTGGATTGGGATAAGAATAGTTAAATAATTCAGATAAAGTAGAATATAATACTGATGCTGCTAATGCTAATACTAAAAGGGCAATTAAAAAAAAGAGAAACACAGTAAATCACAAGTGACTCCCAGTACCATTGTTCACCATCCCCTGACTGATATCCAACCCAACCCAACCTGAGCAGTGATCGGTCTCTTCCAGGTTACTCCCTCCGGTTTATGGGCATGGCATGCTGTGGCATGGAACACCCCTTTGCCTAGTTTGAGTCAGTTGTCTTGTCTCTACTCTCTCCTGGCTTCTTGTACTCCTCCTCACGGGTATAAGAGACTGAAAAGCCCATGATCATCATAAGTGCTACTGATCAACAGCTAAAACATTGATGTGTTACCAGCATTGTTCCCAGACTAAAGCCAAAGCACAGCAGTGCACCAGCTATGAGGGAAAAATTAACTCTATCCCAGCTGAAACCAGGACACCTCCTTGTGACCTCACTAGATTTATGTCAGTTGTTCTTATGGGTTAGGTAAGTGCTTATAAACCGTGGTAAATGTAGGCACAAATTCCTGCTCATTGCAGTCAGATCCTCACAGCTTTCTCAGGCGTCAAGGTGCATGCAAGGTCAGTTTGCTCTGCTTAATGTGAGGTAAAAAGTCATTTTCATTTGTACTTTAGGGAAGGGTGGCCCTGCCTGCCAGAGATTTTTATGCAATATGCAACGTCAAAGACAAGGCTGAAATTTAAGCACAGTATGGATATCTCTTGATTGTTCCCCCAGTCCTAGAAAAGCCCTTCCCTGGGGAGGAAAATTAGGTTTAAAGGGAAGAGTTAGGGTGTCTCCCTCTTAGAATAGATAATCTGTTTATGAAAGCTTCTGCTCCTGGATCAGAAGCACAGACCTTTGGATTACTTTTGGATGTAAATCATGCACAAGTCAACGCAAAAGCTGAGTAACTCCTCAAAATTCACTCATTAAAGAAGAGCTCTGTTCATTGACCCAGAAAAAGAGAACAACAAACCCAAACCCCAAAACCACGCAGCTTCTAAAAGAAGGTTAATCTTATTTATCACCACTGGTTTGTTATGGTGTTTCAGTTTTCCCACTCAGAGCTCTATTGCTCCTCTTTTCTGTTGCTGTAGGTCATAGCTCCGGCCTGCTTTAACCTTGGGACTTCTGTATGCTCATTGAAGCATCTTGTCTCTTTGCTTTTGGTGCCTGGCTCACTTTGTGGCAGAACAGAACTTAGCTCTTGTATTGAAGCTGCTGACTGACAAGTCAAACTGAGGAATAATCTCTTAGAACTGATGTCCTGACCTACATACCTGCATTTAAAATATCAACACATGACAGTGACCATGAAAAAAACCATGTAGAATCCTGTTGTTGAAAGCTTCATCCCTGAGAAACTGGGAGAAAAAGAGGGTCAAAGAGGTTAGGAAAAGAAAAACCTTGAGGTTTTAGTGCTTTTGTAGATGTGAGTCAAGGTCCTGCCCTTTCAGGCTCAGTAGTAGATAAGACCTCGATGATTGGTTTAGGTTTTATATTGCCCCCTGTTCTCGCAGCTCACAGTTTTACTGAAGATGAATGATGCTCAGAAGGGTTTTCTGAAGGCACTAACAGCATTTGCTGATGTTCTATGAATTTCGTCCCTTCAAGAGAGTGAGCGTTGGGGGAGAGGGAAGGAAGGGGAGGATAGCTGTACCTATCTGATATTGAAACCCAGTTGTATGCCTGTGCAGTCACTTTAATCTCCAGGCTTAGTTTTGTCACAGGCTTTCTGTTCTGTCTCTGTGCTAAAGAGGCAGTGAATACCAGCAAGGGGGGAAATAAAATGCTGGACACTGAAATGTACTCTAATTTGCCACCACGTTTGCCTGGCCCTGTGTACTGGAGCTGCTGGCTTAGGGTTAGTGCACCAGCTTCCAGAGCTGTTCCTCTTCTCTACTCTGCATCTTGCACATGCTCTCCATGGTCCTCCCCAAGGCATGAAATGGAGAAGGAGGTGATTTATTTGTGAGAAAGTAGAGTAGTGCAATACATTCAGCTGAGTACGATCACTCACCACTGAGGAAGTATTTTTTTCTCAGACCTGTCAGCAGAAAGCAAGAGTGTTAGATTGAGTTTACAGGCAGCAGGCCTATCGTCTCAATTATCCAACGGCTTTGGTGGAGCTGTGCCAAAACTGTGCATCTCAGTTTGCACGGGCACCACCAACCTTCCTATCTGTGCTATCCTGTGCTCTTGGCTCTTGTTTTGTGTTAAAATTTGGGTTCATTTTAGGCCATCGTGTGCAAGAAATGCGACAGCTGCATCAGTGTCTGTCATTAAAGTCTAAGAAGTTGAATAGTTTGTTGATGGCAGCAGGGTTATTTTCTATTTTCAACACTATAGAAGAAAAGTCACATCAATTATGCATCCCACTCCTACACTACTAATGGATGGACAGACAAGGGTGTTTTTCAGCTGACATCTAGTATGCTAAGTAAGGAAATAATTCCTCTCAGTTTGCTTCCTTCATGTAATGAATGATAAATAGATGAATCAGTGAGGTAAAATGTGTGACAGATAACAAATATGTTACAAACTATGTAATTTTGAGGGGACGTCCTTGCATGGTTTCATAGGCTTGTGCTGATGTGCAGACTTGGAGTCATTTCTGATTGTGCCTTGATGTTCAAATAAGTCATACTTCCAGCTGATTTCCTAAATGTACGATCATTCCAGGGCCCCAAAATCCTTGGATAGAGTTTCCTAATGCGCTTTAAAACAACATTCGGCATATCTATTTTTTTTTCCAAGCAATAAGGCTTTATTCCAAATTCTAATATTCATTAACTCCTAAAATTCTGAGCACTGCTTTGGCTCGAGGGGAAGTGCTCTCAGGCAGCATAGAGGACAGAAGATAGTCATAGGGTATAGTCACAGGAGGTATTTTTTGATGTAAGCTTATGGATTTGTACTGAACATATTTAAGTTTCCAGTTTGTCTTTGCTGGCTAAATAATATTAAAGCTAGCTTCCTGTATCCATGCAATTAAATTTAATACAGCCGTTGCTTCTGGTGTTCACTTTGTGAATAGGATACAAAAAATGGCACAGCAAAAATAGCGCTCGAAGCAAAGGATGGACCTAGAGCATTCAACAAATTTAAATAGGGCAGTGTCTTCCCCTCGTAGATCTAACAGTTTGAATTCTGGATATATTATAAAGGCTCAGGGCTTTATCACAACCGTGTCACAATGTGTTATATTTGTGTTATCTTTCATATGGTAAATTGGAACAGTCTTATGTATGAAAGGATATTGTCCACCAAAAGGCATTTTACTGAATCATTGTATTTTATTATCTTATTTTCTGTTTGTATTTTATTTATAAATGTTCATTTTTCTCAAAGGCTCAAAAATGTAGTGGAATTTCGTGAGGGCTATAGTGAAGCTACGAATGCCGTTAATAAAGTTATATGGAATAGTTTTTTATTACTGATTAGCTGAAGAAAGTACCAAGAGGAAAAATAAGTACCAGTGTTCTGAAAAATATTGCCGAGATCTTGCAAGCTACTATTTTTGCCATTAGAATACTGAAATAGCTTTATTATCTTGTTTTCATCATTCTTGCTCCTATTAGGTCAGTATAGAGGGATACATCTAGCCTAACAAGCTGGTCCCGTTGGCAAAGCAGCTGGAAGGAGTAATCCTTTGCATCATGGCTGCCTTTGGCATTCAGAAGGGTTGGCATTGTTGTTTTGGGGTCTATATCTTGGGCACCTTGACCTCAGCTAACTTTGACTTAGAATATTTGAGACAGACTTTGGCCTTTTTTGCTGAGTCCAACCAAGGGGAAAGCCTGAAAGAGTTCTTCCTCACATATGGGTTTCTTAACTTAGAATGAATTTAGTGTCTTTTAGGCTGCCCCAAAGCTTTCAAGACAATCACAAGATGTTGGCTGATGTCGTACAGCCTAAAGAAGGCCCTTATTTTCCCAGATAAGCAGGTGGAGTGGCCACAGTGTACACTATGTATATACACTGTGCTTTGAAGATAGCTTTCCTTTTGGCCTAAGTGCTGTCTGTTGGATTGTGCACTCTAGGATGATGGTGCTATCACTTTAAATTTAACATGATGTTGCCCAGAGACAGCAAATACTGCATTACCAGAATCTTCTGTTAATTATGAGGTTTTTTGTACCAGGATGTATAAAATACTAAAATAAATAAATTGAAATGTTTTGACATAGTTCGTGGTGAGCGCTCCTCATGTTGATTATTTATGATTCCAGTGCTACATGTTGATCCACTTTGCTATTTAGTTGAATAGGATCTCATCATGTCTCATGTTTTATTTAATTTGGTGTGCGTTACTGTGTTCTTTTACCCTGACAACTTCAGAACTATTATAACAGAGATGTGGTTGTGTTATTTTAGCACCAGTATTCTAAAGAGGCAAAACTAGATGTGCCCGCTGAGATATTACCTTTATTTAATCAACTGGCAGAATCAGGAAAGGTAGACGAATTTTCGGGCACACCAGCCTTCCTCAGGTCTGAAACAGAATTAGTCTGCAGAGCTAAACACAAAATGAAAGCAGTTGCATGGTTATGTACCAGATAAACTACCTCTGAAAGAAAAGGTAGTTAGTATGTGGAGGTACAGAAAGTTGGTAAGGCAGTTATCTCTCTAAGGGAAAGGAAGAAAAAATAATTTACAGTCTGTGGAACATAGAAAGGTTAGTGGAGGGGAAAGGAAATTATATTGTGCCATAAAATCAATATCGCTATTGAATCCCTGGTTTTTAGTGACCGGCAGAGTTTAAAATGCTAGCTTCAGGCTTGTCTTTGGAAGGCAGTTTGGAGATCTTCTTTAAAGATCAGGACTGAGGGATCAGAGGTGACATAGTTGTGAAGAGTGTTCTTTGTACAAAATGGGGATATTATGTTTGTGTCAAGGGCCTAGCACGGAGCACAATCTCCAAAATACTTCATTCGACAGTTCTAGTCCTTTGAGGGTGCTATGCTGAATCCCACAGGATGAGCTTCTGAGATTGGAAAGGATCTTTTAGGTCAGATGTATGCTTGCTTTTGTCTGTGCTGCAGAGATATTGTTGTGTATCTTGTTAAACGGGATTTACTCTTGCTAAGTCTATTGACGTTTCCTTTTCATCTGTGAGATAGCTGTGCCTAAGTGCTGCTGCTGGTGTGTTCAAATCCTGAAGTCTATACTTAGTTTTTATTGACTTATCTCTGAATTCCCCATATATTCTTCTTAAAACCTGAGTCAATCTGCTACAGTGTGACAGGAGAGTCCTAGAGCACATTCTGCAGGCCCAGATATGAGTCATGTTGCGCTGTCTCAGCTCTGGAAATAATGTTGTTAGATGAATAAGGACTTTACAACCTCCTAAAATCATCTTGCAGTTGCAAGCATATGCAATAAACCTGACCCTGTTTCCTTCTGCTAAGTTCCATGCTTACTCTCTGTTTCCTTTGCCTCCCGCTAATCTTGACTCTTTTAGCCTGGAGAAATGCCAGTAAATGGGAGCTTCTTGTTGCTCAAGTGAGTCCTGGGGAATTCTCTCTTACAAAAGCCTCATTGCTATGGTTGCATTTGGCGTTTCAGAGGGATGCGTGATTCTCTGAGGGTGGATACTTCCTCATGGGAATGGTGTTATCCTGAGACAACAGCCAAGGAAAGGTATTTCCCCAAGCAATGGTGAAACAAAAGCTTTCATGTTATTAAAAGGTTGTTTTACTACTCTGGTGACCGCTAGAGAGTCAACTGCCATTTTCACGTTAAATAAGGCACATTAGGTCTGACATATTGCCTTTCTTTAGAGCTCCTACCCGAGCTGATGACAAGAAACAAATAATTCCCAGCAAGATCCAGCTTAATTAAACCATCTCAGAGGTGTGGCATTGCTTTGGGTGTGTTGATTTTGTTATTATTTGTATTTATTGCAAAAGTATACTATTCTTGGTTTGCCTTTTGCCCCAAATAGGATTATTTATTTAGTCAAAGTTTATATTCCTAAATAAAAGAATGCCATACTTTAATTGAATGGTATTACTGTGTATAGACAGTATAGCTGAGGCTGATAATTGCCACCCTAGATTTGCTAATATTTTCTATTAAGCTCTTGCTGTTCTGTTCCTTGGGAAACTAAGCTTGTGTTAAGAATGCCACACATGGAAGGAGCCTTTCTTGTTCCTTTGTTCAAGATTTTTTGTGAGCATACCTTATTATTCTTCCATTACCACATAACTATAATTGTGTTTTATTCTTCAATGAAAGTACAGAATTATTTTATTGAAATATTTTATACAATTTTTCAAGGATGGAAACCTTAATAATGAGCTAATCACTCTGGCACATTCATATGGGTTAATTATTCAACAGTTCATTAGTTATGCTTATGTTAAAAGAATTCCTCTTTTCTCAAGCAGCAGAAAAGGCATCCTCTGGCCAGCTTGGTGCCTTTCATGTACTCATATCTCGGCATTTATGTTTATTATAGTGCCTGTAGTTACTGTAGTGCCTTATATTTTTGCAGTAGTGCTTTTTGAGTTCCTTGAAATCAGGACTGCGTGTTACTTGGATGAAACTTATGTGGTTGTTTCCATTTTATAGACTGAAAAACAGAAAATGACAAACCTGTATTTCTTTGGTGGCCCAGCACCTACCTGTGTGTCCTTACCAAATCTGCCATTTGGACCACTTTTGATGGTTCAGGACCAATAAGTTGAAACAGTTTTTTACTTAACCCTGCTTGTATGTTGGACATTCATAGCAGTCATCCCTGCTGTGTGTGAGGGATAAGTTATTTGCTTCCCGTTCAAGGCAGCAGCACAACTTCGCCAGTTCCCTTCTCAGGCTGATGAAGGTGCAGAAAGCACTGCTGTATGCTGAAGGTTATCCCTGTGTCTTGGTTTTTGAGAGGCACATAAATTAATTCTTAATCCTTAAATCTCAGTCTTTAATTCTGCTTTCAGAATCTTCCCAGGGACTGTTGAAACAATGTAGTCTGCTTTTCCTCACTCAGACTTGGAGCTGCACAAGAGCTATGACTCTGAAGCTCAGTCTGTTTTGTTTTGGTTTTCTTAAATCACAGAATATCACAACTTAATTCAGTTTGGAAGTGCAAAAAAAAAGTGAGGCTGAATTATTAGAACAAATCCAAATATATTGTTTGAACCAGAAACACATTGGCTTGCTCTGTATTAATTTTCTACAGTTTATGTTAATCCTGCTTTCCAAAAAATATTACTTGCCCTCAGTAACAAAAGTGAAAAATCTTATTTTAACATTACCTTGTATGACATCCTTTTCTCTGAACTGGAGAGGCGTGGATCTGATGGGTGAACAATGCAATGGGTAAGGAGTTGGCTGCATGGTCATGCTCAGAGAGTTGTCAATAGTTTGATGTCCTTGTGGAGATCAGTGACAGGTGATGCTCTTCAGAGATAAGTTCAGCAGCTTTGTTGGTGATGTGGACAGTGGGATCAAGGGCACACTCAACAAATCTGCCAACATCACTGAGCTATGTGGTTCGGTTGGTATGCTGTAGGGAAGGGATGCCGTCCAGAGGGACTGTGACATGTTTGAAAGGTGGCCAGTGCCAACCTCAGGAAGTTCAGCAAGGTCCTGCACCTGGGTCAGGGCAATCCCAAGCACAAATCCAGGCTGGGTAGAGAACAGCCCTGAGGAGAAGGACTTGAGAGTGTTATTTAATAAGGTCAACATGACCTGACAATGTGTGTTTGCAGCCCAGAAAGCAAACCGTACTCTAGGCTCCATCAAAAGGAGTATAGCTAGCAGGTCAAGGGAGGTGATTATCCCCTGTACTCCACACTTGTTGGACATCACCCGGAGTACTGTATTTAGCTCTGGGTACCCCAGCACAAGGGGATGTTGGTCTATTGGAGTGAGTCCAGAGAATGGCCATGAAGATGATTGAAGGGCTGGAGCAGCTCTCCTGAGGAGACAGGCTGAGAGAGTTAGGCTTGTTCAGCCTGAAGAAGAGATATCTCAGGGGAGACCTTACAGCAGCTTCCAGTGCCTAAAGAAGGCCTGCAAGAAATCTGGAGAGGGACTTTTTACAAGGGCATGTAATGACAGGACAAGGCGTTATGGCTTTAAACTGAAAGAGGGGAGATTTAGATTAGATATTAGGAAGAAAACTGTTACTTGTGAGGGTGCTAAGACACTGGAACAGATTGTCCTGAGAAGTTGTGGGTATCCCATCCCTGGCAGTGTTCAAGACCAGGTTGGACAGGGCTTTAGCAGCCTGCTCTAGTGGAAGATGTGCCTGCCCATGGCACGAGATTGGAACTGGATGATTTTTTATTTAACATTTCTCTCCCCACTTACTCTGTTTGGAAAATATTATTCAGAATTCTTTTAAATTCATGCATGTTTTGGTCTGTTTAAAACTGCCTGGTTTGGAAGATTTTTATTGCCAGAAATACTTCACTCAGGTCAAATTGCATGAGTCTGCAGAACCTTTTTGTTTGACCCAGTCTGAACCCAGTAAGTGAATTAATTGGCCTCTTTGGTAACAGTCATGAAAAAAGTAATAGTAATAATATATATCTCTGTGATGGGCGGGCAATAGCTGATTTCTATAGCCAGTGTACTACCTTTTTCCAGGAGCTGTCATCTGGATGCACGTGACCTCTGTCTGTGCTATTTCTTTCACGGTGTTAAGTAGATTCCTCACAGCCCTGTGCTTTCTGTTTTCTTAAGGTCCCATCACAGTAACAGAGTAAATCTTTTCTCCCTGCACAAAACCAGGTAACAATTAACTTTTTAGTTGCTGCTGCCATGGCTCTCCTGGCTTTGAACTTCCTTTTTTTAACCCTGAGTTTGAGAGGTTTTCAACTCCAGTGGAAGTTATAAGTATTTAATGAGGGCCATATAGCTCCATCTGTATTTTTCTATGCTTTCCTACCTCTTTAAAACTCCCTTCTGATTTTCTGCTTCAAAAATTAAGTCACTATTTTTTCATAATGTATTCTGTCCACCCTTCGTTCTTCAGCATTTCTAGGAATTCATGTGGTCTTCTTAATTGACCTGTCATTTTTGGACTGAATCTGCAACTCTTGGGTGGATACTTGGTAACCATTCTGAATTGTCATGATCAAAGCAGATGATTTCAAATCTGCAGTGCTTTGGAGACCGTGAGCTGTCTGCAGGCAAGAAGCAATTGTTATTCTTCAGACTAGTTACTAAGCTGTCCTCACTCACCAAGCATACATAGGGAGCTGTGTATTTCAAGTGAGTTTAATTTCATCAGCTCATTCTACTACATTAATGGTCGAGCTAAATTAATCTTTTTGCATAGGCAGCGACAATTTGAGAGAAATTGAAAATGTGTTAGTGAAGGGCAAGATGCCATCGTAAAATTCTGGCCTACCTCATTGCTTAATTAGTTTTATCAGTATTCATTTTTAGAAAATGAAGTCAATGGTTTTGAAGATCTTAGTCCTTTCTCAGGCCTATGAAGTCAGAATCCAAGCGTATTTCTCATGAGAACAACTCTCTTTCCCTTCCTCCTTCTCACGCATACTTAGTTATTCTACTCAAGGCTTATAAGCAGCGCATTCTCAATGCCTATGGACTGTAAAAGCAGGTATGTATGTAGGTGTAATTGCTTCTCAGAAGTTAGGATAATGCTGTTTACCAGCAAGACTTGTGTCATTTCTACTTGGTATAAATCTGCAATGAATTTTCTGACAAACTTACGTTATTCTTCTTAAAGTTACCTACGGCATCCTCAGCTGTAGCATACCTTTCCTGACCAAAGTTTTCAATAATAGACCTGAAAGATTTAACATGTGAGGTTGCAGCCCCAGTGAATAAGCAGAGCTGAATGAAGAATCAACATAATTCCCCAGGCATTCCCTCTCCACAGTCATTACACGTGATCTGTTATTAATAACCTTTGATAGAGTCGTACTAGAATACTCATTATTTTTCCTTTCTGCCCTCAACAAGGGTATGGTAAACTCTGTGCATAGAGTAACCTACGCAAGTTTAGGAGAAGCACAACTTGCTACCCCTTGGAGGCCCTCAAGAAACTGCCTGCTAGTGCACAGGTATTCCCATTTAAAGGATGGTCATAATGCTATGAGGAGTGCCTTGTTTTGAAACAACCATCCAGGAGTCACCGTTAACTCGGGTCAAGCTCAGATGGATGCAGACAGGAGCTAATTTACAATGTCCAGAAGAGACAAAATTACAAAAGATGCATATGTAGTAAAAATGAAGGCATTCTTTTAATCTGTTCGTGCTAAAACCAAACCACAAAGTCCCTTTCTATACTAGCCAACTTTTCACACTTTATTTTTGGCTGAAATGCTCAGGAAGGCATTATTATCATGTGCACTCATGAATACCATGATGCAAGACCTTCCAAGTCAATTGCATTAGATTTTTTATCTGGTTCCTTGGAGTCTCTTGGGTTTACACTTACAATCAAATCTGCTTTTCCTTTCATTCCCCGTTAAGCATACACTAACCCAATAAAAAAAGAACCTAGCCCTTTTTCTTAGGAAACAATTACTGAAAATCTACCCCCTTTGGACAGACTAATATATTTTTTGATAGATCAGTTGCTATCTCCCAAACATGACTGCCTCTATTAAAGTCATTGAGGGCTTAATACCTTCCCCTCAATCCCCTGTTCTCACAGCCTCTCAGCAAACGCATTTCACTGTGGATTATCTCAGGCCATTGAATATTGCATTTTAAGATCACTTACAAAATGGACAGACATACTCCAGGCAAACAATGAGCACATGCCTTCCATTACTGGTTTGCTGATTTAGAATGGATACTCTCCTAATCAGCCATTTTAAAATGACAGTGAGTGTGTTTCAAGGAGGCAGTCTTACAGTTCAGGGAAACTATAACTAAGGCTTTGATGCAGCGGGAGTTACAAAGCCAAAAGACAACTGTTGAGAGAACTTTGGTGGTCTTAAATTGCTCTGTCTTCGCTTCTTTAAGAGACTGGTCAACATACAGAATAGGAGCACTACAGCAACCTCATCAGATTTTCACAGTTGTAGGGACTCTTAGTAGTCATGGAATCGTGAAATCATCCATTTTAATGCAACGTCCCACTTGACACGCGAGGCAGAAATGCCTGCGACTTCAGCCCCCTTCACTCCACAAAAGTGGAGTCATATTGACTCACAAAAACATACATAAGGAAGATCATTCCAGCAATGCATGCTATTGAAGTCAACAAAGTGAAACACCCGTCTCATCTTCTTGTCTTCATGCTAAACCCTGAAAGATTTGTAGGCTCTCCTCTGTGTGAAATGAAGTTTGAGTTCTGGCTCTGACTGCTCATGTCCGTATTACAGAAAAATGCCTCCAGCAGAAGATGGTTTCACTGTAATTCCTAAATCAAAACAAACTGGGAAATGTACAGCTACTTGTTTCAGTGCCTAACACTACAGAGCATGTGAGAGTGCATGACGTTACTTTGCGTGCTGGTACTTGCAACTGATCAGACTACAAAACAATTACCTTTACTGTGCCTTCCTCTATAGTGTCTTCAGTTTTAAGGAAGATGAGCAGTGACAAAACTACATGGACTAATGGAAGTACCAAAGAGAAGTTGCTTCTTGGAAACAAAAAGCTTTTCAAAAAGTCACAAAAGGACTGGGGGAGCCATGAGTGTATTTTCTGTAACATTTTGCACTGCTCTATGGAACCTTCTACTGTCAGCAGGGAATGAAACATTGCAGTTGACATCTACATCTGGCATTTGTCTCCATTAATGGTTAATGCAGCAACTGTGTTCTCTTGGCTTAAACTCTACCTGTCACCTACTCTTTAGGAGAAAATAAAGTAGGGAGAAACCCAATACGTTTCTGTTTATTTTGATCCAGGTTTCTGTGAAATCTATAGGCAAGGGCCAAATCTGCATCCTTAGGAAAACAATTACATTGTGTCCCTGCTTGTCTCATCTTAAGATCTGCAGTTCCATCCACCCATCTGTTGTGGAGATTTTCTGTCCATCTACTCATATCTGGAGCTAGAAATGAATTTTTAAACTTGTCCATCCTTCAGTGATTATGGAAAACCTGTGGCATATGTGTGTTTTCAAATAGGGAATGTACTTCTGTGTCTCTGACACAGAAAGTAAAGTGCTGCTGAAAGCCACAGCCTGAAGATCACTTATATTTGCTACGGGAACAGCTCCCTGGTGGAGATTTAGTGAAAGCAGTAAATCTGAAAGGTGTTTCCTCTGTGTTTTTTTCACCCTCATAGGAATGTCCTGCAGGCTGCAGGCAGTGGACCTGGTGTGGACATAATTGATCTCACATTTCCCAACTCCTCCTGACTCAGAGACACTCTGCTACATCGTCAGGGATTGCCTGCAGCATGGTCAAGTTCAAGAACTTTGTCCTGAAAACTCGTGTCTTTTTTCTTGCATTGAGCAGGAGTGAGTGGCAAAGCACAGGTATCACACTGGCTAGCTTTTAAACACGTTGATGTTAGAGGTTATCCATATCATCCTTTTAGCACGTTAGATTCACAGACTCCGTGTCTACTTGTTGCTGCTACGTTTGGATGCGTGCCACAGCAGTAACCCAGCCTCACTGACATTTGGGCAATCATCCTCACCATACAATGAATACCTGGGCCTAGTTCTTACAAGGGAGCTGGGGCATGCTCTGGTCCTCTTCCATGGCTGGCACTTCTGATAGTCCAAAGAAAGGTGATAGTTTGCTTTTCCACCATGGCAAGTTAAAATATCTTTGAAAGATAGCACAGAACACCATAAGAGAAGTAACAAAGCTAAAGTCTGGGACTACACTATTTCTGAGTAGAAAGTCAAGAGCGTTGTTATAGCAACAGATAAAGGAGAACTTTTTTTAACCTGAACCTTAGAAAGCTAATGTAGCTATAACTGTGAGGAAGTCTAAATGGTACCTTTCAGGCTTATGTGCATTTGCTATGCTTGCATTTCAAGCCGACCAAATCTGAGTGCTTTATATTACTGTCGTCACAGGCCCAAGTGTTTAGTAGATCTCTTGAGGAGCCAAGCTTATATCAACCATGTCCATGGATATCTTTAATCAGAACATGTGGCTCTTGACTTAGAGCTGTTTGCGCTGTGATTTGGAACACGCGTGGACCAAGCTTGCTTGTGCCCACGAGGTTCTGTACATGCCTTGACTGAATTTACTTCTGGTGAAATACTTCCCTTGTGTTTTGTTGTAGTTATTACAACAAAAGGAGTTTTTACTTAGTTATTACAAGAGCAGGAGTTTTCCAGCTCACACAAAACCAGTGGAAGGGATTAGAAACAGACACAAACAAGGCCTAGATGAATACATGTACTGCTTGAAGCCAATCAGTTATTTGACCTCAGGTTCTTATTCCTGTAAACATGTACCTTGGCAACATATCATTCAGCCTCTCAATATGATGCAATATAAGCCCTTTCTCATTTATCTTAGTTGTCTTATTGTGTTGTGTTGCAAATGATTACTGTTAATTCTGTGTTTAATTGCGCGTAGCATAATTTATTTGCTATCCAGTGATTTTAACTGTTGGACATAACAAAATATGGTTGTTTTCTCGTCTGCTTCCTTCTGCTCCTAATTTGTGGATGCTGAAAGCAGCTGGACCTGTTCCATGTGAATGGAAATAATTATGGGCATGTACAACAAATTCATTAATGTCAAGAAGGCGTCTTGTGTGGAGCTATTCCTGGAGTATTCTTCATGAATTGTCTTCCTCTTTCCTGCCCCTCTAAAATCGCTTCCTTGTAATCTTTTATCACAGACCTGTTCTCTGTGAAGCTACCTCCTTCCTCTTCCTCATGGGGATTCAAAGCAAAATGTGTTTCCACTAAAACTGGGAATAATGACATCTTACTTAAACCAAGGTGCCTATCCCAGATGTTCTGAAAGAAAGCTCTGAGTCTTTCAAGTGCCATTGGGAGCATTGGGACCATTTCACATAATAGGAGCCCAAAAGACAGGAATTTTATTCTGTGTTACTGCTCCTTACATTTTAAATACACTTATCCTGGCTTCCAAATACAAAGCATTCAGGACCCATGTATTTTATTTTATGAAATTTAATAGCCTGAAAATAATCCATTTCTTCTGCTATGCTTGCTTTTATTTTCTTCTTGGTTTTGCTTCTTAATCCCTGGGAGCAGTTTGTCAGTCCTTTAAACAGACTATCAGTAACCTTGTTCCCTTGGTGCCTAAAGGTACTGCTTGCCCTTAAAGTCAGCATCTGTTCAAACTTTATTGTCCAAAGCTCTCAAAGCACTTGAGCAGGAGGAGTCCCCCCGTACAGTCCACCATGCACAGGCCAGCATGCTTGTAGTCAGGCATCAACTGTGAATTGTGCCAAAATGGCTTCCAAAGAGGACTGCAACAGTGCAGCCAGCACGGCAACAGACGGGTATGTATTTCAGTACATACATGTTAACATATTTCAAGAGGTTGGTTACTCATGCCCTTTCAAGTCTGAGCACAGGATCTTGTGTGCGACGCTCTATGGTGCAGTTAATGAACTTCCTGAGATGCACAGATGAAAATTGCTCCCCCATCTCAAAATCAAAGTCAATAAAGCCTGCATCGTTTCCTTTTGCATACAGCTGGGCTTGATCATATCGATCCATATTCAGTCTGTGTTACTTCTATTTCTTATTCACCACAAATACACTCATCTATGTGAAAAATGAGGCCAGCATTTGATCAGTGCTTAATGGAAGCCTGTGAATATCTCTCAGCTATTGTTCACTTTATCTTCCAGAAGAATAATGACAAAGTAGAAGACAGTGCATGCATTGTATCTAACGTGATTAGTCTTCTATTTCTTGGAATGTAGGGAAGAACAAATTCAGCAGGTAAAACACATCTCTGCATAAATACAGAAAGAGTGCAAGGCCAGTCTCACCTACAAAACCCGTACAAAATCAGTAGTTTCTTCAGTTGTACATTGTGGGTTTATGTATCCATAGTACTAATTTACCATGGGGAAGAATTGTTGTGAGAGTGCATGTGGATGGAGTGTCAAGAGAAGGGGAATGTGAGGAAGTTTGATTAGTATGGTTATCGTTACACCAATTAGATTTTGCAAAAGTACACTTCAGGCAATAATCAGAATAATGAGAGGTGAATGACAGTAATTCAAGAATGTGTTTGTCTTATGTTGCCCTGTAGACCTATCTGCATCACCAAAACCAGTGCGGCCAATAAAAATCAGTTGAAACTCAGTTAAGAGCTGAGTTATAAGCACCACACAGCATTGAAGTGAGATTTTGTGTTTTATCTGAATTCTGAGTTCCTACCGATTTTCCTGTGAAGGGATTGATGGTGGAACAGAGCCTTCTGTTCACTTTTGTGAATGCGCTTCATATGTACGCACTGAACTTCATCAGATTGTCAGAGCTTTCATAGACATGCCTGGGAACTGGCTTTCATGCTGCAGGAGGCCCACTCCAGGTGCATATGAGTGAAAATCTCCACACCATTATCCACTCTCTGTATATGGAGATTGATCTTCACATCCTCTGTTTCTCAGAGGATGCTTTCATTTGCACATTGTCACTATTGCTAAGGTTAGTTAGAAACTTCTCAATTCTTAATTATTGAATATTGTTGCTATGAGTAGTTCATAAGACCTTACTGGATTTCTTTTTCCGCGAATACTCCAATATTAGTGTTATTGGTAAAGAATTATCAGTCCATAATAGAATTTTCACTTGAAAAAAGATGTAGCCTGGGAAATTGTGTATTAACTATGTCTGATAGAGAGCAGCTTCACTCTCTCTTCTTTGTGTTTCTAGTGACTGGCACAGGTACCTGCATACAGACTATTCTGAGCTGTGGATGCACGTAATAGTCGTCCCTCTTAGTGACCCCCATCAAAATGAAGAGCTGTTCTAAGTCATTAGTTCATACGATAAAAACTCTCTCCAGTTTAGAAACATTTGAGGATGAAAAGAAACCTTGTTGGGAAGAAATCAGCTGCTCTTTCTTGACCTAAAATTCTGCCACTGTTTACAGCATATCAGTGTAACATCATTTTAAATGGAAAAACAGGTTTATGAATTGCACAGTTTTTCTAGTGTCATGGGCCTTAGTGTACCCCAGTTTTGGAACTGTGGAACTAAGTTACTGCAAAAAATACATGCACAAAATTTGAGGAGCTTGTTCTCAATATTTTTAACTTTTCTGGTGTCTCTCAGCTAATTGAGACGCACATCAGTTTAATTGCTGTTTTTGCATATTTCCATATCAGTGAAGCACAATCCGCATTACGTTTCTAGTGTTGTAACTTTTCTAATATCTTTTCCAGTTCACTAGCATTTTCCAAGATGAAAATCTCAGCTGTTTTCTGTTATAGCCTCCCACCTAGGAGGAAGATTTAAGATCAGCCATATCAGCAGTTTGTTCTTGTTGACATTGTTTGAATCTCATATTCGCAAAACCATTT